>CM044005.1:32226289-32260841 GCA_024085815.1 Flaveria linearis
ATTATTATTATCCTTATTATTAAAATTATATACTTAACTATTAGAAAAAGAAAATAACATTTAAATTATATTTAGTTATAAATAATAAATATTAATTTAAATGTTAATTTAAAATGTTATAAATAATTTAATACTTAGTGTAATGAATTAAATAATCTTATCTGTATCAAATAATGTATTAATTACGATAAATTTAATATATGAGAAAAAACTATTGTATAATTATTTGTACCCTACATTTATAAAGTTGTTTTGAGCGTCTTATACTTTAAGTAAAATTATATTTGTTCATTTTTCAAATGGTTTATACAGTAATATAGATGTAGATTAATTGAACAGTGTTCTAAAGCTTAGAAATAAACAACTTAGTATTATTTATTCATAAAGTTTGATTGGTTATCCTTTAAAGATTAGAACTCATACCTTATGATGTTGTTGGGCAAAAAAATATGACTGGAGAAATGTTTTTAATCTAAAAAGTTTAAGAATGATTCTGAGTTTGACATGTGCCTTATTGCTTTAAAATAGAAGACATGTTGATTATTGTGTCAAATACGTGAGGCTATTATGTCAAATACGTGAGGCTATTGTGTCAAATATTAGTTAATTATGTCAAATATTTTTTTATTATTGTGTTTTACATTTTAAAACATTTCTTGTTATTTTTATTATTATGTTTTTTATTCATCAATGTGTTTTCAACACTCGTAGTATCTCGGATAACATAATGACGGGTAAAAAAATAAAATAAACCATTTTTGTCTTTGTTTTTTATATAAATTTGTTATTATATTATCATTGTGTCTTTTAGTTAGAAGTGCACAGTTATGTTATTTATCAATGTGTTTTTTTAGAACTCAGAATATTTACAATAACATATTATGCCATTATAATTGTGTTTTATATATTATATAAACTAGTTGTTATCTTCTCAATGTGTTTTACCGTTAGAATTACACAATATTATTATTTATCAATGTGTTTTTCTATACTCATAATGTTCATGATAACATAATAACGAGCAAAAAACATGATGAGTCATTTTTATTAAAGCATTGCATTCACATCCCACCCTTCATCTTCATCTCTATAAATACCTAAAAAATCATTATTTTTTCTCTCTCATTTTGAATCAAATATTATTTTTATATGTTAATCATTACCTTTTCTCTCTACTCTACTCACAAACACTTTTAAGAAATATTAAAAAATTAATAAAGATAAATAATGTTTTATCAAATATAGAGATGAACAGCAACATGTTCTATATAGAGAACATACTTACAAATATTACCGTGCTTTATGTTGATATAAATTGTGTTGTTTTTGTCATTGTTTTTAATACATATGATTAATGTATTTTATATAATAGAAATGCATTGTAGTGTTATTTTATTATTATATTATTTTAGAATTCATCATTGTAAAAAACACAATATTATTCATAAAAACATAATAACTAACCAAAAAACATTATAGTGTAACAAAAAAACATTATAGTGTAACAAAAAAACATGTTTTGCAAGCCTTTATCTCAATCTCTAAAGACATAATGACAAGCATAACCTATATAAGCTTAAAAACATGAAAAACTATTATTTTTTTAACAATCTTGTACTCGTTTTAATGATAAGAAAATATTTATTTTTATGGTGTAATTTTTATAAAAATGTAACGTTGTATATAAAGATTATGAACATTTAAAAACCATAGAGAACTTGAAAAAAGTTAACGATAATGATTATGCTTAAAGAAGTCTTCTAACAGACTTATTTCATATAATTTGATTCCAACCATTGATTAAAAATATTGATGGCTGAGATCACTTGTTGCACATTTTAGATTTAAAACATTTCTTGTTTGAATATTTCTGAAACATTTTTTTTTACAAACTATCTTAACAGGAACTCAATCCTAATGAAACGTATTAGGAACAAATCATGGTTCAAAGGACTATTTTTTATCTTAAATAAATACATTAGGAATGAGATATATCAAGATATCACAGATTGATTTTTAGTCACTAAAGAAATGTATAAAAGACTGGAATGACATGGTTGTTGGATTATGTACGGGTTCGGTTACGTCACGTTGCCAACCGAGCTATGACCCGTAAGAGTTACACCTTGGGCAACAAATATTAAGTCCACTTAATTTGATTAACTGGCACTTACGAACTATATCGGTTTTTTTTATAATTTATAATTGTTATAAATTATTTAGTACTAATGTTTATTTAAATAAATAAAATAAAGAAAAAAAAAAGCCTTGCTCAATTATTGCTATAAAGCAATGTTCTTGGACAAAAGCCAGAAATCCCTCAACATTTCCTCCACTAGCTCAACTTTCCAATTATTATAAGCATGAAATTCTGATCATGCATTTGCCATATGTGCTTACACTTTGATCAATCATTATTAGCAGTCTTCTTTAAAATGGAAGTGAATACATTCATTGCAATATAGAATCCAAGAGTGAGAAAATATTCTGCTGGTCATCGCCTATCCGAATGATGAATCCATAGGAACTTGATGGTTTTTCTTGATCTTCACAAAGTAGAACTGTGCAAGCTTTGATTTTTCTTTTAACTTTCAAACAACCGATATATTTGATTGCAGCCGTGGATCACGCCTCTTAGAGCCGCAACCACTGTGTTCCAATTTAGTGTTCGTTGATTCTAGCATTCATTCGTTGTCCCTCGGTGTCTCAAACGGTTAATTATTAACCACAAAGGTATATTATATCTCATCAGTAGGTTATTTATATTCTGTATTTGCATTGTTTGTAACCCAGATCCTGTCGGGTTCATTCTGGATTATTACTCCGCTGCGTTAACTGTTATTAATCTGATTAATAATTGTTAAAATAGTTTTGATAAATAAACCTAACCAAGATACCACTGAACCCAACAGTGGTATCAGAGCCAGGCTTACAACATGCAAATCAGATTCGGTCTGTTAATTGGTTATAGATCACAAACTTTAAAATTATTTGAAGTTTCTGATTTATATTATTTTGGGCAACTTGTTTATTTTGGTTAAATATTTATGAACCAAAAGAATGCCCGTATTATTTTGATTGTGTTTTAATATATAAATCTGGCTAGACCCTGTGGTTGAATGGTTGTGATGTGATTTGTTATTGTTAAAGTTTTTGGTTTTATGGTTTTTGGCCCATTTGATGGCTCAAAGTTGTAATAGATTAGAGTTTTCTTTTATTTTGTATTTCTTTCGTAAATATTGTAATATTTGAAGACCCGAAGTCAAAACTGGAGACAGGACGAATCAAGGAGTCAGTGGGAGTCCATCAAGACAACTAGATGCACTTAGGTCCATCCTTGTGGTTGTTTTGTGTTTTCACCCATGTCCTAGCTTGATCTCGCTATTTGGCTCTAGCGAGATCAAACAATCATAGCCATTAGATTTACATATTATTTTGCTATTATGGTTGTTTTATTTTATATCACAATCAAACTAATTAAAAAAAGAGTTTTTTTTACAATCAAAATAAATAACAAGTTTTAAACTTATTTTTACAACTTGTTAAATTATTAAAACAAATTGTTTGTTCTAAATGTGATAATCGGATAAGTTTTCAAATTCAAAATTAGTTTGAATTTCAAAACTTAAAAACTTGATAATTTTTAAATTAAAATTAATTATCCATTTAAAAGGATAACTAGATAAGTTTTCAAATTTAAATTAGTTTAAATTTTAAAACTTAAATCTTAATAATTTAAAATTATAAACTTAAAAATCGGTTGTCGATCTCGCTATGAACCTAGTTTTACTAGGGTATTAAAATCCGGTGTCCCGAGAGCTGAAAGGGTTCGTCATTTATTATCACGAACTATATATTGTAAAACTAACTTTTACGACGCACGTATAACTTAATTATACGTTGTGTTTGACCCTATTCGCTAAACACTAAAATTGGATCCCATAGATAAAATCAATAGTCTATGCCACCCTACTATAAGGAACACTTGAAACATTAAGCGAAACATCAGTGTTTGGAGCCACAGCACCGCACTTGATGTGTAGTTTATTCTTCCAATGTGCAAGGGTTTTGTTGACACATCCGGCCCTTTCACAAGTAACTGTTTTAGGATGACTATTACTTTTCTCTCTTGTTACGTGCCACAGCTGTCTAGAGAGAAAAGTGGGCATAGATGAGGCTAAACGTATCAATGCATTGACAAATGTTGTCGTTGCGGCCTCATACACGAGAGTTGTGCAATTTTCACAATTGATAAACATTGTCAGTCTGCCTAATCACTTACTAATGTTGCGTGCCCCAGCTGCCTTTAGTGACTGACCAAACCAGATTCTCATTCCTTATTTAAAATTACTGTAAATGGGTCATTAATTAAAATAAGGAAACAATACATCGAAAATACTAATTAATTTATTTTGCTTATAGATGTCTTCAGAAACCAACAACTCCTTCATTCTCAAGTCTATTCTTGAGAAAGAGAAACTTGATAACACCAACTTTCTCGCATGGCACCGCAATCTGAGATTGGTTCTCAAGATGGCGAAAAAGCTCTATGTTATAGATAGCGCTGTTCCCAACGAGCCTGAAAACAATACGGCCGCAACCCGTAGAACTTGGGAAAAATTTAAGGAGGATGCCGATGAGGTAGCCTGCCTTATGCTAGCCACCATGTCTCTTGATCTCCAGAAGAACATGAAGGACATGACTGCATTTGACATGATTGAGCAACTTAAGGGCATGTTTCAGAAACAGGCCCGAGAAGAGCGCTATGATACCATGAAGCAGCTTATATCCTGCAAAATGCAAGTAGGCTCGCCTGTTAGTGCCCATGTGCTTAAAATGAAAGGGTACATCGACCAAATGGCCAAACTTGGTTATCCTATGCAAGATGAAATGGCAGTAGACTTCATTTTGAACTCCTTGCCTAGTTCTTACGACCAGTTCATAATGAACTTTAACATAAATACATGGGTTAAGAGTGTAGCTGAACTACACGGTATGCTTAAAACTGCTGAGCAAAACATACCAGGTAAAGCCAGTCAAATGTTGATGGTCTGATCTACTGGTGTTAGGAAACCAAACCCCAAGAAAAAAACTTATAATAATAAGGGTAAAGGTAAAGTTGTTGCTGCCAAGCCTACCACCAACAACAAACAGCTGGCTAAAAACAAAGCAGCGCCCCCTCCTGAGGAGCGACACTGTTTTGAATGCAATAAGATGGGACACTGGAGACGTAACTATCCTGACTATCTAGCCAAGCTGAAGGTGAAGAAGGCCAATGGTGAAGGCTCTTCTTCAGGTATTCTGATTTATGTTATTGAACTTTTCACTGTTTCCAGCAACACATGGGTATTTGATACTGGATGTGGTTACCACATCATTAATGTCTTGCAGGAGCCTGAAAAGTGGAAGAAACTGAAACAAGGCGACATGGAGCTCATCGTTGGTGATGGGAAAAGAGTACCGGTTCTAGCAACTGGAACATATCATCTTTCTTGTCCATCTGGTCTTGTAATTACTTTAAATAATTGTTTGTTTGCTCCTGGTTTAACCAGAAATATTATTTCAGTTTCTTTATTGTTTGAACAAGGATTCAAGTATGTTTTTAATGATGCTGTTATTTCTGCCTACTTGAATGATATCTTTTATTTTGAGGCTAAACCTCGAAGTGGTATTTATGAGATTGATATTCAAACAAACAATAATGTATATAATCTTTCTAAATGTATCAAATCTGGAATTAACGATACGTTTCTATGGCATTGTAGACTTGGCCACATAAGCAAGGCCCGTGTGAAAAGGCTTCAGTCCGAAGGGATTCTTGAATCCACAGGACATGAATCTTTTGATGAATGCGAATCTTGCTTAGCTGGTAAACTCACAAAGGATCCTTTCACCCATGTTGGTGAATGGGCTAAGGATCTGTTAGCACTTATACATTCTGATGTATGTGGTCCTTTCAGAACCATGTCTAGAAATCACGAAAGATACTTTGTTACGTTTATTGACGATTATAGTCGATACGCCTATGTCTACCTTATGAAGTATAGACATGAAACCTTTGAAAAGTTCAAAGAGTTTCAGAACGAAGTAGAAAACCAACTTGATAAGACTATCAAAGGACTTCGATCAGATCGAGGTGGAGAATACCTAAGCCAAGAGTTCATTGATCATCTAAAGGAATGTGGAATTGTTTCACAGTTCACTCCACCCGGCACACCCCAACTTAATGGCGTGAGTGAGAGGAGAAATCGAACCCTACTTAATATGGTTCGATCGATGATGTGTAGAACTAACTTACCTCACTCCTTTTGGAGTTATGCTCTTATGACCGCCGCCCGCCTTGTCAATCTGGCACCGACTAAGAAGGTAGATAAAACTCCATATGAGATATGGCATGGGTCTAAACCCAATTTGTCTTACCTTAGAGTATGGGGATGTGATGCTTATGTCACTAGCGAGTCTAATAACAAGCTAGATCCTCGAGGCGAAAAAGCTATTTTCGTTGGATACTATAATACAAGCGGGTATTACTTTTACCATCCTGATGCAAATATGATTTCCATTAAAAGGAAGGCACATTTACTCGAGAAAGAGTTTCTTGATCGAGGAACTGGAAGTAATATTGTGGATCTTGAAGAAATTCGAGAACCACAAACAAACGCTAAAGTAGTCGGTGTGTCTGAACAACAAGAAATTGTTACTGATTCAGATATAAACACAAGCGTTCGCAGAAGTAGCAGAACTCGTAAAGAACCTGACAGATATCTTTGAAATCTAGAGGGTCCTGAGGTTCTGGTAGTAGCTGATTCTGGTGATGAACCTACTAACTACAAATCTGCTATCTCAGATCCGGAATCTGCGAAATGGCTAGATGCCATGAACGCCGAGATGTAATCCATGCGAGACAATCAAGTCTGGGACTTGGTTGAGCTACCTCCCGGTTCACGGGCTGTAGGGAGCAAGTGGCTTTTCAAGAGAAAAACCGACATGCATGGAAATGTACACACCTATAAAGCACAGCTAGTTGCGAAAGGTTTCACTCAAACTCAAGGTGTTGACTATGATGAAACTTTCTCACCCGTTGCTATGATCAAATCGATTAGGATATTGCTTGCCATAGCCGTGTACTATGATTACGAGATATGGCAAATGGATGTCAAAACCGTTTTTCTAAATGGACATCTCTCTGAGGATGTCTATATGGTTCAGCCTGATGGTTTTGTCGATCCACAATATCCAAATAAGGTGTGCAAGCTGAATAAGTCCATTTATGGACTTAAACAGGCATCCCGTAGCTGGAATCTTCATTTTGATCAGAGAATCGTCGAATCCGGTTTTGTCAAAGTGAAGATTAGCCTTGTGTTTACAGAAAGGCTAGTGGGAGCACTATATCATTCCTCATATTGTATGTGGATGATATACTGATCATTGGAAACAATATCTCAATGCTTAACGAAGTTAAAAAATGGTTGGGAGCTTGTTTCGCAATGAAAGATCTTGGAGAAGCTGCTTACATTCTAGGAATAAAGATCTATTGGGATAGATCTAAGCGGCTTCTAGGGCTTAGTCAAAGCACATACATAGACAAAATGATGACACGCTTTAAGATAGAAAACTCCAAGAAAGGAGGTGTTCCAATGACTAAAGGTACCGTGTTGAACAAATCGCAATCTCCTTCAACGGACATTGATATTAAGCGAATGGAAAAGGTTCCATATGCTTCAGCGATTGGTTCCATCATGTATGCTATGCTGTGCACTAGACCTGACATCTCGTATGCTTTGAGCATTACTAGCTGTTATCAGCAAAACCCTGGCTTTGCCCATTGGACTGCAGTTAAAAACATTTTGAAGTACTTGAGGAGGACTAAAGACATGTTTTTAATGTTTGGAGGAGTTGAAGAACAGCTCACTGTAAGATGTTACACTGATGCTAGTTTTCAAACTGATCGAGATGACTCTCGCTCACAATCTGGTTTTGTATTCACACTCAATGGTGGAGCCATCTCTTGGAAAAGTTCCAAGCAAAGTGTGGTGGCAGATTCTACCACTGAATCTGAATACATTGCACATCTGATGCTGCAAAGGAAGCTGCTTGGATGAAGAAGTTCATAGCCGATCTCGATGTGGTTCCAAGTATTCAGCAACCAATCGAGATATTTTGTGATAACACAGGTGCTATTGCTCAAGCCAAAGAGCCCAGATCTCATCACCGGGCCAAGCACATTCAGAGGAAGTTTCATTATATACGGGACATAGTGAAACAGGGAGATATCGTGATAAAAAAAATCGACACAGATCAAAACCTAGCAGACCCGTTTACTAAGCCCATGACTCAGAACAAGCATGATCTGCATAGAAATGCGATCGGGCTTAGATTAGCTAGTGATATGTTTTGATTTAGTATTTGAATGTATGAACTTTTAAACAGTTATACTTTTGAATTCATTTTGATCTACTGATATAGATACAATTATAAATCCTATAACTGTGTTCAATTTTAATATGTTTAATCCATGGATATTGTATTCTAAATTATCCATAGTCGGTCAGACTTGTGGGAACAATTCTGAATTAAGACTATTCTGAATTTAGACTCAAGGAGTTGACTTCTAAATTCACAGACCTCATTATGAATGACGTTGGATGTAACTCGCAACAAACCATCTTTATTATAAGATGCTTTGATACTGGTACACTCATTTAGTATCCTATGACCTGAGATGCATACTAGAACTTCCGTTTACCGAGGGTTATTCTTTGATCACTGTCAACCGCTGTCGCGTAACTGCCAGTCATAAAGGCTTTGGTTGGGAATAATTCTGAAGTTCAGTGGGAGTTGTATGTAGTCAATAAGGGATTCTGTACTCTTACATTATATGTAACAGTTAGACATCGTGGCGCCCTCGTTGATTCAAACTGGTGAAGTGTGAGGCCTCACCCAAACTGACTGTGTGTTTGATTGAACCATTTTGAATCTAGATCGAGAACTATAATGATTGAGTCCTATATGAGAATTAATCTCAATGACTCAATTGATGTCCTTTACAGAAAGGATAAATGACTATGATTACCATAAGTTTATTGTCTTGTTATAGTAAAATGATACTAGAAGAAGATGTTTGGTTAATGACTTTAAAGTGTCATACCTTGTTGGGGGCAGCCATGTGCAGCTAGAGCGCCGCTGACTGTCTACGTGGAATTTAACCGAATGCCGTCCAAGTGGGAGCTTGTTGGATTATGTACGGGTTCGGTTACGTCACGTTGCCAACCGAGCTATGACCCGTAAGAGTTACACCTTGGGCAACAAATATTAAGTCCACTTAATTTGATTAACTGGCACTTACGAACTATATCGGTTTTTTTTTATAATTTATAATTGTTATAAATTATTTAGTATTAATGTTTATTTAAATAAATAAAATAAAGAAAAAAAAACCTTGCTCAATTATTGCTATAAAGCGATGTTCTTGGACAAAAGCCAGAAATCCCTCAACATTTCCTCCACTAGCTCAACTTTCCAATTATTATAAGCATGAAATTCTGATCATGCATTTGCCATCTGTGCTTACACTTTGATCAATCATTATTAGCAGTCTTCTTTAAAATGGAAGTGAATACATTCATTGCAATATAGAATCCAAGAGTGAGAAAATATTCTGCTGGTCATCGCCTATCCGAATGATGAATCCATAGGAACTTGATGGTTTTTCTTGATCTTCACAAAGAAGAACTGTGCAAGCTTTGATTTTTCTTTCAACTTTCAAACAACCGATATATTTGATTGCAACCGTGGATCACGCCTCTTAGAGCCGCAACCACTGTGTTTCAATTTAGTGTTCGTTGATTCTAGCGTTCATTCGTTGTCCCTGTTAATTATTAACCACAAAGGTATATTATATCTCATCAGTAGGTTATTTATATTCTGTATTTGCATTGTTTGTAACCCAGATCCTGTCGGGTTCATTCTGGTATTTTATTATTACTCCGCTGCGTTAACTGTTATTAATCTGATTAATAATTATCAAAACAGTTTTAATAAATAAACTTAACCAAGATACCACTGAACCCAACAATGGTAATGTAGGATACATTGTGGATTAATTTATCTATATTGAAAAATGAACGTTAAAATCTCTGTTGGTCAAATACAAACGGTACGAATTGTTAGTTTCTTAAACCACTATCTAGGACTTTGTTAACGGATTAAATCGTCCCTAATAATTATTAGGTAGTGATTTGGGAGTATTAAAAACAAATTATCAATCTGAATACTCTACTTTTTGTAGTAAACAATAGAGATTGAGATAAAGGCTTACAGAACATGTTTGATAGGGGTGTTGATGATGTTGAAGGCATAACTAGGTTTGCAACACCAGACGTACATTCTCTGTTAATTAGCCTTAAAACCTTGATCCATCTTGTTATCTTATCGTGCTTCGAATTTAAAGCTCCTTAATTTTCCATGCAACTAGGACATGTAGAGTTGAAAAACATCTATTGTATTCCTTAATTATCATAATATATGATAAATACTTTCCCTTAGCTAGCAAGGAGCTCATGTACCAGTAGAGGAGATCTTCAATATTCTTGTATTTCTTTTAATTCACCAGCCTTGAGTTCACCATCAGACAAATATTTCAAACGCTAAGATAAAGTTCCACATTCATGTAGTAAATATATATCTCATATAGACGTTTGAAGAGCTGACTGTCCATTAACTCAACAAGGCCATTACACGGCTCTTTATATAGACTCGCAATATAAAAATAGGCCTTGATAGATGTCATTAAGCAGGATCATCGCTAGCATCCTATAGTCGTCCCATCAATATTGTTTTCTTCAAGACTTCATCAAAATACTTAGCTAGATCTTCGGGAATCGGCTTTCCCTTTAGATCAAAAGAAGCAACTATATGGGAATAGGGGCCATTTAGATAGAATGCTATAGTGCAACAACATAGATGATCATGACCAAATCTGAAATTCAGAGCACACCAGTCTTGGTGGCTTGTTGATTGACCCATCACCCAAAACATTCATCTTCTTAATTCGTGAAAGGAGTTGATCCGGTCTGGTTTAGGATGTGATGTAGTGATTAAACAAAGATCAAAAGAGTAGTACTGTTCAAATCAAAAGATTGATAAATCTCACGATTCAAAACTCAGATTCTCATATCACTTGTTGAATCAAATTTAACTCAATAACTTGTTTGAAAGCCACTCAAGTTTAGTTCGTCCATATTATGAAATTTGGGTTTTTTTTCAAGGTTACAACTTATTTTGCGATGACATGCTTGTTTTCTTTTTCTTTTCTAACATAAAAGGTGATATAGAATAGATTATCAATGAATATTTATTTATTAAAAGAGATTCAAATACAAAGTGTAGTTTTTTATAAAGTATGAGAATATACAATAAGTCAAAAAAAGTCACAAAAAAATTATATCTCACAATTTAAATTCCCTAGCCGTCCTCACTGAGAAAAAAAATAAAAGAAAAATAAAAAAAATTGTTCCCTTAATCGTCCTCACTGAGAAAAAAATAAACGAAAAATAAAAAATAAAAAAATTAATATTTTTATTGTGTCATTTATGAAAGACATAATAACGTCATTGTGTCATTGTGAAAAACACAATAACGTTATTGTGTTATTATGAAAGACATAATAACATCATTGTGCCATAAAAGGACACAATGATTTTTTTATTTTTTTTTCTGAAAGAGGACGACGAGAGAAACAGAAACAACGAAGTACTTTTTTGAAATTCGATTTATATTATGAGATATAATATTTTTTTTGTGACTTTTTTAGTTTTATTGTGTATTCTCACACTTTGTATCAAAATACATTTTGTAGAAAAAATACAATTTGTATAATAACATCAACCTTATTTACTAACCCTAAAAAATCTACATCATTAATTTTTATTATCACGAGCTAAATTCAAAAATTAAAAGAAAACTGATTAACACATAATGATATTTAAGTTATTTTTTTCACTGTAATTTTTGAATCTTTTTAACATAACAATTAGAGAACTTGATCACCGTTGTACGTTTGAAGTTGTTTAAAAAAGAAAAAGAAAACTTGATAATTGTAGGTATTTTTCTATTAAACTTATAACCCATATCACTCACTTGTTTGGAGATGATCTAATGACTTAAACATCATAAAAATAAAACACTTCAAAGAGTTGCTTCAAATTCATTTCGTATTGGTTTCACTTCTTGATTTCTGCTGTAAAAAATACCCCTTTAAAATTAAATCATTATTTAAATCATATAACGTTTGTAAATATAATTATTAACCTTATTTATAAAATTAAAGAAAATAAAATGAGGAGTACGACTGGCGGAATCAGTATTGGGGAAGAAAGGGTCAAGGGGAAGAAGATGACAGTGAATCAGACAAATGAGAGTAAGATAAAAGACAGAGAAAAGAACCTTTGTCAATTGTCATATATATTATTCCAACTATTTTTTGTCACAATCGATTTTGATTTAAAAATAAAATATTTTACTATTTCAGAAAAACTTTTAATTTACTCATAGTAATAAAATATACCTGCATCTTAGAGGGTAGAAATTAAGCACCTAACCACTAAAATGTTCCATTTAAGACTGGTAAAATATTATATAACATTTCGATTATCGTTTACACATGCTTTTTCTTCAATAATTTTTACTCGTTTAATATGCTAATACCTTTTTCATCGATTTAACACTTTAATCACAAATTCATGGAAATAAAAACATTTAGAAACTTGTTTAACTAGGTTAGCGTCAAGTACTCAAACTAAATCATCATCTTCTCATTAAGTGATTACATAAGCAATTACATTAAGACTTTATCCAGACACATTTTAATGATGAAATTACTAATGTATAAATCCTAATCAGTATTAAGTAAATCTCCACTTTGTCAAATTATTAAAAAAACTAGTTAAAAAAAAACCTTACTATAGGTCTAAGTAGTCCATTTTTCACAAATATATTTTACATGCAATTTCAAAATTCAAATTCACCATGCATATCCAAAATCAAACTCAAGAAGCATGATAGAAACATTTAACATAGAGTACGTAAGCTAAGAGATGTCATAATTCGATACACGAATAAATTTTAAACACTTTGGTATTTAAACTCATAAGACTAGAGAGAATTGCCGAATTAAGGCATTATTAACATAAGTGATGCATAATACCTACAAATACTTCTTTTTTTGAGTAACAAACATTTTTATAATATTTATATCGATCAAATCCAACGATAGGAAGCTGGAACTAAGTATAATACGACTAGGTTTTGTAAATATATGTACTACACAAGTTGAAAAAAATATTAAAGAGAATAAAAACTTATTAATTATAAAATAATATTTTAATATAAAATACGATTAAAATCTTCTTTATTATAAGTAGAATGACAATTTCATTTAAAAAAAAAGCATTTAAAAATTTCATTATTAAAAACTTTCTTATAATAACTTTTAATTTCAATTATTTTTTGTTTATAAAAATTGTACCTTTAAAAATAAAAAATTTTGAAAAACAAAAATGTAAAATTCACTTAAATAAAAATAATACTATAGTTTAAGACGTAAATTAAATAGATGGCTAATGCGAGTAAAATGCTAATGTTTACAATATTTAATACCACTAACGGTTGACTAACAGACTTAGGGATCTTATATGAAAAAGAAAGAAATATTAAGAACTATATTCAAAAATTTTAAACTTTAAGAATCAAATCCAAATTTTTAGCATAACCATAGGGACCATCCATGTAATTTACTCTACTAATAATTTAATTTAAAAAATTAAATAATATAATTAGTAATTATTGTAAATATTTAATATGAGAGATAAACAAAAAAATTAATGAGAATGAATGTAATGATATTATGTATTAATTATACTTTTATTAAACTAGGAAGATAACAGTAAAAGCATCAAAATTAAATAACCTACAAACACTTGAAAAGAAGTTAAAAGACTCATCCAATATTAAATTCTCTACCTTCACTTCTGACAAAAACACTAAAATCATCAATTACTCCATGACTTAAAATCACAATCTCTTAAAATTCTCTTCTTTTTTCTTTTAACAAAATCATATTTACTCCAAAACGGCTAAAATCCATATAACTTGCTTACGATAACATTTGAAATCTCAATTTCTAAAAGAGAAAGCACCTTTATATACGCATACTATTGGATTAAATGTTCGTTCTACATCTTTTGAAGATGATAAAATTGTTGGATTTAAGGCAAACACAATTTTTAACCTAAAAAGCATATTACCACAATTTTTTAGAATTTATAAAAATTTGATGTATTAAATAAAATTAAGTTATCTGTACATCAAATCATAATCTAGTTTTTCAAAAGAGAATTTAACAAGCTGTAAGAATATGAATGCATTTCAACGGCTTCAAAGTTACATATTATTATGGATTACCCTCTTATATTAACAAGTTCAGGAGACAACTTTCAACTAAACTATTATTTCTTATAGTTTTCGGTTTGAAAACATACAAATTATATTAGATTATGGAAGTTATTCTCTATTTTTGGTCAGTGTTTTCCTCCTCATTTAGAGGCTTTTATTTTGGGATTAGATTGATTGCATCCCTATATATGTTTTGTATTTTCTCTTTCGTTAATATAATAAGAAAATAACCAATTCACATTCTTTTATGGTATCAGAGCGAAAGCTCGATCCTTCAATCAAAAACCTAAAACAGCAGCCAAACCTTCCACCATGGCCAACGATGAAGTAGCCATGCAAAACACCAAACCTTCCACCATGGCCAATGATGAAGCAGCCATGCAAAACACCAAACCGAATACCGAAACTAACGACCATTCATCACCCTATTACCTACACCCTTCCGATTATCCACGCCAAATCCACGTTAATGATGTCCTGAACGATACCAACTATTTCGATTGGGTACAAGAGATGGAGAATTTTCTTTTCGCGAAGAACAAAATTGTCTTTGTCGATGAAACCTTAGAGAAACCGGAAAAGTCGCACTCAAATCATGCAGCTTGGTTAAGGTGCAACGCCATGATCAAGGGATGGCTAACCGCGGCCATGGAAAAGGAGATCCGGGTTAGCGTAAAATACGCGAACACGGCTCAAGAAATTTGGGATGATCTTCGGGAACGCTTCGGGAAGGAGAATGCATCGAGGGGTTACGAGATCAAACAATTGTTGTCAAACATGAGACAAGACCGTGTGTGCTTCCGTTTCCACGTACTATACCCGGTTGAGATCACTATGGGATGAGATGGGGTCCGTTTTCTCCACACCCGTTTGTTCTTGTTCCGGTTGTGTATGCGGAATGAGCAAACAGTTCACAGAATTGAAAGATAAAGAAAGGTTATACGAGTTTCTTCTCGGGCTTGATAACGAGTACTCAACAATCAATCTAATCCCAAAATAAAAGCCTCTAAATGAGGAGGAAAACAGTGAACAAAAATAGAGAATAACTTCCATAATCTAATATCCTCCCTCAAGATGGAGCGTGCAAATTTGTAACGCCAATCTTGCTAAGAAGAAACTGGAGTTGTTGGGCAGTGAGGCCTTTGGTGAGCAGGTTAGCCACTTGCAACTTGCTGCTGATATTCATGGGAAGGATATCTTTGGACTCGACACGTTCACGAACAAAGTAACAATCCATCTCAACGTGCTTAGTGCGTTCATGGAAAACAGGGTTGTTAGCTATATGTCGAGCAGCCTGATTATCGCAGAACAACGGCGTTGGAAGCGACAAATGAATCCGGAGCTTGCTAAGTAACGATCGTACCCAAATAACTTCACTGACAGTGGAAGCCATAGCTCTGAATTCGACCTCAGTCGAAGAACGAGAGACGACCGATTGCTTCTTTGTTTTCCAAGAAATGGGAGAACCTCCTAGAAGAAGAAAATAGCCAGTTCGTGAACGTCTGGTGTAGGGGCGTCCAAGCCAATCAGAGTCACAATAGGCGGTCAAAACTGGTTCGCCGATACGAGAAAGGAGGATACCTTGACCCGGCGTGAATTTCAGGTACCATAGTACCCGGTGAGCCGCGTCAAGATGGATGCTTCTTGGATCGGCAACAAACTGACTTAGAACATTGACCGAGTAGGTGACATCGGGCCTGGTAGCTTGGAGATAAAGAAGCCTTCCAACTAACTGATGGTATTGATTTGCATCAACCTTGGGTTCATTCTCGCCTTTACCCAGTTTCAACAGAGGTCGGTTACTATAGTAAAGAAAGGAAACATAGACTCCGTTGCGTTTTATACAAACTCCAAGAAAGGTGGTCCTGCCTCCTCTCAAAGGCACTCCACAAACCGAAACAAAGAAAAGGAAGAGGTGAAATTGACAAAGGAGACTATCGACCACTGTTCCTTTTGTGACAAAGATGGTCACAAACGAGAAGGTTGTTTTAAGCTTGTAGGTTATCCGGACTGGTGGCCCGGGAAGAAGGGAGAAAAGGCAAAAGGCAAGGCAGGGTGTGTCGAGACCGACCCAATTCCTATTCTAGGTTTGAGTAATAAGATTACCAACTCTTTTTGAAACACTTTAGTGGGGCGGGCATAAACGAAGGTACAAAATCTATGGCCAATATGGCTCTTAAAGAAGGGAGGAAGGTGAGTGGATACTTGATTCGGGTTGTACCGAATACATCAATTATTTGTCTAACATTCTTATTAATCAAAGGAATGCTACTTTTGAACCCCCTGTTATTATTCCAAAAGGAAACTCCATTCCCGTCAAAGAAAAGGGAGATTACATGTTGCCAGGGGGTCAAAAATCAATGGGGTCCTCTATATACCTGACTTTAAGTGCAACCTTCTTTCAGTCAGTCGACTTAGTCGGGACCTCGATTGCTGCATATCCTTCTTTCCTAATTTCTGTGTTATGCAGGGCTTGCAAGGGAGGAACTTGATTGGTGCGGGTAGATATGAAGGGGGTTTGTACCGGATGAAGATGGTTCAAGAAAGAAAGGCCATGGCTACTTAGGTTGAGATATGGCACAGAAGACTGGGGCATGCTTCAAAAGGAAAACTCACCAAAATTGATTTTCTCAAAAGTAGTTCTCTTGATTTTGGTAATTTTTGTGATTCTTATGCTAGAGCAAAACACACTAGACTTCCTTTTCCATCAAGTTTTATTAAAACTTTTGCTTGTTTTGAGTTAATTCATTGTGATATTTGGGGAGGATATCGGGTACCATCCTATACAAAGGCCAACTATTTTCTTACAATAGTTGACGATTTTAGTAGGGCCGTTTGGATTTTTCTCATTAAGCATAAGAACGAAGCTAGCTAATGTATCAAAAACTTTCATAAAATGGTAGAAGTACAATTTGGGAAATCTATAAAAAGGGTTAGGTGTGACAATGGTGGTGAGTTCACCTCTAACGACATGTTAAATTTCTATAATGAAAAGGGTATCTTGTTAGAAACCTCTTGTCCTCACACCCCCTAACAAAATGGCATTGTAGAAAGAAAACATCGGCACTTGCTTGACACGGCCCGAGCCTTAAGGATTGGTGCAAACCTTCCTAACAGATTTTGGGGGAGTGTGTTCTTACCGCCGCCTTTTTGATTAACCGACTCCCAACAAAGGTCATACAAAATAAAACCCCTTTTGAAACTATTTGGAATGAGAAGCCGGATTACGACCTTTTGAGGGTTTTCGGTTGTCTCGTCTACTTTAAAAACACTGACACAAAAGGAGACAAGTTCGAAGAAAGGGGGAAACCAGGTGTCTTTCTTGGATACCCTATCGGTACCAAGGGATATAAAATCTTAGACCTTGAAAGTAAGAAGATGATCATTAGTAGAGATGTTATATTTTTCGAGGAGAAATTTCTTTTCAAGGGAACCCAACATGTTGTTAATGAAATTGAGGATCCTAAAATAATACATGATTGCAACTGCCAGGAACATGTTTCCTCGGCCAAAAATTGCACAAAACAAACCGAGCCCAATGAGGCCCAAGGCAATCAAATGCCCACGGAAATGGAAGTTGGGGAAATTGGGGTTTTAGCACAGCCGAATTCTGAGGCCAAATTACATGTTGATAATTCCAAAGCCCAAAACTCAAGTGAAGGTACCGAAATTAATGGGGCAGGGCCCGATGCTAAGGCTCATTTTAATGGGGCAGAAACCGAAATTAATCTAGATGAAAACCAAGTTGCTAGTGATGTTGTAGTCAATAATTTTGACCCAGAAGTTGATAATGAACCGAGGCCAACTCGAACCAAGACTCAACCATCAAGATATAAAGATTTTGTCGTGCATGTTCCCCCCTCTATCAAACACTCCACGCCCACGTCCAATCAAGCCTCCTCAAAGGTACTCTATCCGATCTCCAACTTCGTTTCCTATGAAATTCTTCCACTAACCACAAAGCCTTTTTAACGGCCATCACAAAAAAGATGAGCCCAAGCATTTCAAGCAAGCCGCATAGGATCCTCACTGGCGTGAGGCTATGCAGAAAGAGATTCGGGCACTAGAAGAAAATGGAACGTGACCAAAAGGGAAGAAGGCAATAGAATCTAAATGGGACTATAAAATCAAGTTCAAACCGGATGGAGAGGTCGAAGGTACAAATCACAACTCGTCGCTAAGGGTTTCACGCAAATGGAAGGAGTAGATTATCATGAAACTTTTGCACCGGTGGCTAAACTGGTCACGGTACGAACTCTATGAACCGTGGCAGTTAAAAGGAAATGGATCATTCATCAACTTGACGTAAACAATGCCTTTTTGCATGGAGACCTCGATGAAGAAATATATATGAAGATCCCTCAAGGTTTTTCAAAGGAAAATGATACTCAAGTTTGTCGTTTGAGAAAGTCTTTGTACGGTTTGAAACAAGCTTCACGTAACTGGTACCACAAATTCACTCGCTTCCTTCTAGCTCTAAAGTTTCGCCAATCTCACGCCGACCACTCGATGTTTATTTTTGAAGCCGATGGTATTTCGGTAGTAATCTTAATATACGTGGATGACGTTATTATTACTGGAAATAGTCTCGCTAAGATTCAAGAAGTCAAGACAAAATTAGATAAACAATTCAGTGTTAAGGATCTGGGGCAATTAAAATATTTCCTTGGTATTGAGGTGGCCAAAACAGATGAAGGGCTTGTGTTGAGTCAAAGAAAGTATATCCTCGATATTTTAAAGGACAGTGTGATGTTGGATTGCAAACCAAGTTCTTTTCCTATGGAACATGGATTGAAACTGGGTAAAAGCGAGAATGAACCCAAGGTTGATGCAAATCAATACCGTCGGTTAGTTGGAAGGCTTCTTTATCTCCAAGCTACCAGGCCCGATGTCACCTACTCGGTCAATGTTCTAAGTCAGTTTGTTGCTGATCCAAGAAGCATCCATCTGGAAGCGGCTCACCGGGTACTACGGTACCTGAAATTCACGTCGGGTCAAGGTATCCTTCTTTCTCGTATCGGCGAACCAGTTTTGACCGCCTATTGTGACTCTGATTGGCTTGGATGCCCCTACACCAGACGTTCACGAACTGGCTATTTTCTTCTTCTAGGAGGTTCTCCCATTTCTTGGAAAACAAAGAAGCAATCGGTCGTCTCTCGTTCTTCGGCTGAGGCCGAATTCAGAGCTATGGCTTCCACTGTCAGTGAAGTTATTTGGGTAAGATGGTTACTTAGCGAGCTCCGGGTTCATTTGTCGCTTCCAACGCCGTTGTTCTGCGATAATCAGGCTGCTCGACATATAGCTAACAACCCTGTTTTCCATGAACACACTAAGCATGTTGAGATGGATTGTTACTTTATTCGTGAACGTGTCGAGTCCAAAGATATCCTTCCCATGAATATCAGCAGCAAGTTGCAAGTGGCTGACCTGCTCACCAAAGGCCTCACTGCCCAACAACTCCAGTTTCTTCTTAGCAAGATTGGCGTTACAAATTTGCACGCTTCATCTTGAGGGGAAATATTAGATTATGAAAGTTATTCTCTATTTTTGTTCACTGTTTTCCTCCTTATTTAGAGGCTTTTATTTTGGGATTAGATTGATTACACCCCTATATATGTTTTGTATTTTCTCTTTCATTAGAAGATAACCAATTTACATTCTTTTAAAATATATGTAGCCAATGGTGTGAAAATGAAATGAACCACCACCTCCCGTCACATGACCACCGCCGATACTTTTGTTTAAAATGTAAAATAATAATTAAATTAATATTAAGACTGCATATTGCAGAAATCGAGTACCGTGCTTAGTGAAGATTTCAAGATGAAACAACTTAAAACCCAGAGAACAACCAAGTATTAACGAATTGGTTATTTAACATTATGGCTCACTCCCCTTTGAATAATATAAGATATTTGTTATAACATGAGACTCATGTTACAACATCAAGTGGCTCATAAGGTACTTAAGATAAGTTTTTTAAAAGTTTAAATCAAGTCGAACTTAAACGAGCTTAAACTTATATTAGTTTCATTTAAAAAACTAGCCGAACCGTAGTTAGTGGCTGAGCTTGAACATCCATGTAAGGGGGGAGGGGCGAAATTAATTTTTTTTAGGATGCGAACACGATATTTATATAAAAATTCATACCACCGGGCCAAAAATTTACACCAATGGACTAAAATTAAACACTACCGACAAAAAAAATAGCCCCCCTCCCATCCTCCGCCATTGACCAAAATTTTACATATAAAGCTCGATCATGTCCACGAGCCTAAATGAGTTTTTTTTATTTGTATAACTTTTATTTAATATACTAATAATATGCTTACATAATAGTCATTGTTATATATAACACTAGGCTAAAGACCCGTGTGTTCAACCAAAAAATATTGTTGTTGTTTAAAAAGGTTCTTAAGTTATAATGTTATTGATAATACTTTGTATATCGACTTTTATGTATAATTTTTAACATTAGCTACATTAAAAATTAGTAGGTTTTCTCTATTAATATTTATACTTCTAAATAGTGTATAATATGGAAGGAAATAAACTTATAAATAAAAACTTTAAGTAATAAACAAATTAAATTGAACATGAAAAACAATAATTCAAATTCATAAAATCCAAAATTTTATTTGTATACAACATTTGATTTTTGTTGGTGATTTTTCCATCATTATTTAATATTAATATTTTAATCTCTGTCTAATTTTAACTTGAGATAATACATCATAGAGTTGACCATGATTCCTATTTAAAAACAAACCAACTTTGAATAGCGATTGTCCTTACCTCTTGTTTATTGTCATTGCAAAACATATTGCTAACGAGAAATTGTCTTCTTTGAAATTTAAATGAAATCCTTTTGTCTAAAGATATCAAAGTCAACGGTGGAATAAAAGTGTGATTTTCAATATTACTTTAAGATATATCAAAATAATTTACACATATCAAACGAATTCCAATCAAATATAATAAAAATATGGCAGTACACAAAAAGTAATAAAAAAGTTTAAAAAGTAGAATCATGTAATATATCTTTACAGATGGATTGTTGAAGTAATATTAATCCCAAAACACAATTGTAGACAATGATAGGTTAAATCATAATCGCAGATGATGAAAACTCAAATATAACACACAAACAAATACCTTTTGTTGAAGAAAACTTGAGGAAACCAAAGCCAAAATGAGAACGTTGATAAAATCTGTCGAAGGCGATATCATCAGATTTTATAAAGACAAATCGCGATGGTAGTAAGGCTGGGATGGTTGAGAAATATTTTAAAATCGGGTATGATTTGATTTCCAAAAGAAAAGATACCTATGAATTCCTTCAAATTGGAAAGGAGTCGATGAAAAATCCCGTAACTTTTGTCAAGATTCGAATATAAACCAAGTATTTAATGGAAACACACAATCAAGGAATCGATTTCATAGATGAAATCATAGATGCTTTCTACAGTTTTTGTTGATTAATTATTTGAAGAGATAAGAAATATCGGTGTTAATTTTCAAAAAAAGACATGCTCTAATTTATGGTTAAATTTTCAAATTTCTCTAAATATCTCTTGTATCAAAAGTTGACTTTTAATCGAATGAACATAGACTAATAATAAGAACAGATCCATATTTAAGCGAGAATTGAAAAAAGTAGTGGCATAAGAGAATGCCATGTGACACTAAAATTATTATTTTATTAATAAGTATAGATTATGATAATACTGTTATTCTTACATTAAAAATAACGATTTGTAATAGTCTTGACTGATTTTCTTAAATTTGCTTAAAATTTTCGTAATTTTTATCGGTTTGCAAATAATCTCTACCTGTTTATATACACACGTACTACTATAAGTATTATAAAGTTAATCATACTAATAATACACAACAAAGGTAAATCAAATAATATTAATATATAATAGACGGGCTCAGCCTAGACTTAAAAAAAAATACTCATGAGTAGAACTTAAACTTTAAAGATACAACTTTAGATGAGATGAGGTTGAGTTCAATCTTTTAAGTTATAAAATAGTTAAACAAGTAGAACCGGAACTTAAACGAGATCAGACATATCGAGTACTGTGTTTGGTGAAGATTTCAAAGTGAAACAACTTAACACCCAGAGAATAACCAATTATTAACTAATTGTTTAACATTATCACAGGCTTCCCCACTTGAAAACATAATTAGATTCCATTTGATTAAATAATATGAAACACATGTTAGAATATGAGACTCATGCTTCATCTCGATGATCCCATGTCGTTTAGTTCATACTTTTTCGTAAATTAGACATACTAGAAAGATCTAAGGTACAAGTTCAAATTTTATTTAGTGATTGGCATTAGATATGTTTATAATTTTGTTAACAGAAAGTGCGGCTGTAAGTTCTATTTTACATATGCTTTTAGTTTCAAAAGCATATCGTTACTGAGGGTCAATATCAACTAATTTTAAGTTAAAAAATTACAATTACATAACAAATTAACAATGTTATATACAGCTTTAAATGTGATATATATAGATATTTATTTAATTGTTTACTTAATTATCTTTCTCAATTTCATTATTCATGTCAAACGCGACATATAAGTAAATTATACAATCTTTCATGTATATGTTGTATCTTAATAAGTGTGATTATAAAGTGTTAGAGAGTAGAAGTCATGTTGGTAATAAGTGAGACTACTTTCACTAAAGATAAGTATATCTTAGTGAGTGTGATCAGATCTGTAATTATTAGTTAACCATTATCATTAACAGTGATTGATCTAGCCTGAAAAGTCAGGAGTATCCCAAAAAAAATTTATGATATATTTATTTAATAATATATTATTTTTATGATACATTCATTCAATAATAAATTTTTTTTGACAATAATAACTTGTTTAGAATAAAGTTTCATCTTTAGTAGCGAACGCACAGAAATTTACATGGAAGTCGAGAAGTTTTAAGGGTCGGTCCTCTATCTCTAATAATTAAATCTTTTTGACACAATCTTATTCGGGTCCGGATCACACAACAAGAATACAAAAAAATCAAATTAAAACAATTAACATTCAACACTAGGGGTGTAAATAAGACGAGTGAAGTCATGAGTTACCCGAGACCGGCTTGTCAAAATCTCGGATAGAACAGAGCTCACACAAGCTAAAGCTCGAGTTTATACTATTTATCATTTAATAAATGATCTTGAGTTAGAGCTTCACGTATCGGGCCCTCTCGAAATGAACTTTTTTATATAACTTTTACTTAATATATTACATATATTTATATAGATAATTTTTAGTATATAAAAAATTATGTAAAAATTATGATAAAAATAAGTAAAATATAAAAAAGGGATCTTAAGCCGAGCTTAAGCTTGAAAATTTCCGAAATATAAAAACATCGAGCATTAAAGTTAAACTTTTACATGAGAGCCTTACAATTAACATTTTACACATGCCGAGCTCAGGCACAAAATCAAACTCTCTTATGTCAAAACAATATCAGGCTCCGCACGACTTGTCTACACCCATATTTAACAATTATGATAAATTTAAATAATCAACTAAATAAATCAAATAATATAATCTATTAATCTACTAATCAATAATCTAATAATAAAACTATTAATAAACTAGCTAATAAGATAAATGACTTAGTTATTCAAACTAATTGTTTTATATTTGTTACTTATTTTTGTCACACCCCGACCGACGACGGAATAATTGGGGCGAACGAATGTGAATCGATGGCTTATAGCACATGGTAGGAATTGTGTTGAAATAATATAAAATATCATTTTCATTGAATAAAACTAATCACGTAATACATTACAATAAAATAGAAAATCAAATAAACATAATAAAATTGTCTTTAATTTTGAATAAGTCTAAGCCCTAAATGTGTATTTAGAAGTCCACTAATCTGCATTCTTGAAATCATATAAAAAAATAACAAGTAAGCTAACGAATTAGTCGATAAGTAAACACAGGTTTGAATACTTATATAGATTGATTAAAAGATTGTAAATAATTCAATTAACATGACAATGTCAACACTTATAATACAATAGCGTAACATAAAGACAAACCAACACAATCAAACCTAATTATTAAATTGACTCGCTCCACAAATGAAGTCATATAGAATGTATGATTTCAGTCTCAATCACCACGCGAATAAACAAATAGGATGAGTTTGTCAAACCAATAGATCTATCATTGTTACTGTGGTTATATAAATTAATGATTATGTTCTTAACAAGTTTATCTAACTATGAACATATATAATTGCAGTTAATAACATAGCATGCCTTGAACTGAATTTGAAATATCAAAAAATGAATATCAATGATTGAATATTAAATCATATGATTTTTTTAAAATATAAAACTCAAAAAATTAGGCTATGAATACTCATATTGTATAATAATGGTTGTAGGGTTTATAAGAAAACTTGGATGTTCAAGAGTCAATGATGATGCCCTAAATGAAAGAAAAACAATAACTTGATGTCGGAATTCATTAAGAAGTTAGAACGTTTAGAGAATGTCATAAGGCGAAAGCTATTAAAATATGATTATTGCATAAATTCTAGATTCTGGACAGAATGTTTAGTACATGTTTAAATAGTTTTTTTTAAAAATCAAATGGTTTAACAAATTATAAAAATTTATAATTAACTAGTTCAGAGTCTCCCGAACATCTTTCGTTTAGGAAAGTTTTATGAAAAGACCCGAAAATAGGTCAAAACAGCAGCACAAGACAGAAGGTGTTAAAATGCGCACTTATCTTGTGAAGGCTATTATTAAGTCGTGCGATAGAGTTTGGAGAGGTATAAACTTTCGTTAAAAAGATAATTTGATGAAATTAACATTGGATTCTGAGTTTACTTAAATTTAATTTGTTATGAGTAAGTTTGTGTTACTTGAAGTCAGACTACATTCTGATAAAATTTTAGTAAGGCACTTATGTGCTATTACTACTGCTACTGCTGCTGCTGCTACCGCCGCCGCCACCCCCACTACTGCCACTACTTGCTGTTGCTGCTCCTGCTACTACTTTTGCTACTACTACTACTGCTGTTGCTGCTCCTGCTACTACTTTTGCTACTACTACTGTTGTTGCTACTATTACTACTGCTACTGCTACTGCTACTCTACTCTACTGCTACTGATTGCTGCTACTGCTACTGCTATTGGCTGCTGCTATTGCATTCATATAGGTGTCTTAAAATGAAGGTAAATATATCATTTTGCCCTTCATATACTTTATAAATAGTATAATAATAATAATAATAATAATAATAATAATAATAAATAATTTAATGATGATGATAAAATAATAATAATAATGATAATAATAATAATAATAATAAGAATAATAAGAATAATAATAATAATAAGAATATTATTATTATTATTATTATTATTATTACTTTGTTATTGTTATTTGTTATTCTTCTTCTTATTAATTATATAGATTGAAGGAACTAAATAAAAATCCATCATGAAATTACTATACTACTTCTATATACGTCTTTAAATCAGGATAAATCAGGATGAAATAATCATTCTGTCATTTTTAAGTGCTTTACAAATCTTACTACTCTAATAAAAGGGTAAATAATGGTGTAATGTGTCAGCACCATAATCATTCTCACCAATTTTTCCCCGCCTCTCTCCTATTAAATAATTACCTTAATTACTAATAAAAATTATTTTAATATATAATAAATTAAGAAAGAAATTTATATATAAGGTTATTTCTAAATAAATTAAATTTTTAAAAAGTCAATTTTTTAAAACAAAAAATAATCAAATTGGGAGTTGTAATAAGAAACTTTTTTCAAATAACATTTTATACGTTTATTTAGAATAAAATATTTATTTTTTAAAAAATTTTAAAAAGTCGATATCACTGTTTTATTATTTATAGTCATTTTTGATACGTAATTTCAGTCATATCATATCTTAAAATATTATTTTATAATTATTAAATTTATTATATTAATATTATTTATTCAACCCGTGTAATACACGGTTTACTAAAGCTAGTTAGCATATATAAATTAGTAACACATAAAAAAATATTTAATATACAACTCTTTAGAGTAAACCCACTAAACCATTTTAAATTAGGTAAATTGAATTTTAATAATGTAATCTATTATTCACTGACCAATAATAATGCATGCTATTAGTTTGACTAATAACACTTATAACTTTCACTTTTATTACCAATAACAATCTTAGAAACATAATAATTATATACTTATGCTTGATTTGTACTTAATTTTGTTAACAATAATGATTATGAACGAAATAAAAAATATACAAGCTAAATCAAACATAAAATACATTCAAATCAACGTAAAAAATGATTATTATTATGTTACTGAGACTATTATGGTAATAAAAGTGAAAATTGAGAATGTTACCGGCTAAATTAATTGTATGAATTATTATCATATAAACAATATTTTGGATTACTAAACTTATTTGCTTAAAATTATTCATGTTTTGAAGTTAATTGACTAAGTTTATATAGAAACCAATTCTAATAAACTCTGTATAAAAGGTCAACTCTATATGAAAAGAAATATATATAAAAAGATACTAAGAATAATAAAAAAAACTAATCAAATTCATTTAGATAAGTACAAGAAAAACTAATCATATTATACAGTAACCGTAATAGCTATATTTTATTTAATATAATTTAACCTCAATTATATTTATTTATTTATTTTTGAACGGTAAATGTGCGACCCTGATTCAAAGATAGTGTTATTTTAATCGGGTCCACTTATTCGTATTCCAACCTGGACCGCACCACCAACTCCAACCCCTTTAAAAGAAACTTATTGTTAAAAAATCCTTTAGCTCAACTCTAAACATTTTGCTTGACATAAAATTTTAACCTATTATTTTTCGACATTTACATGGTATGTGTATATTATGATAACCAATCAGGCTACTTTTTGATGATGGTTAAAGGTTAAATGTGGATGAAAGAGAAATACATCTCGAAAGTAGTAAAACAACAAAAGCGCGCACGTAAAATATATTCTCAAGGGTCCTAATGGGGACACCGCAGGGGTATTTGGGGTAGGCCTGACCTAAAGGTCACGGTTTGGGCAAAAGCTCACCACACCGTGACCGCAAGATCTCGCGGTCATGGTTTCTGTGTTAGTCATCCGACACCACGTGACAACAAAGTGAAAACCCGTCATCAAACCGTCACGGTTTGCCCTAACCGTGACCTTTAGGTACGAGGTACTCTGTTGATGTTGACAAAAGGCCCGGGATTCGCGCGTCACCTACTTAGAACCGTCACGGTTTGGCCAAACCGTGACGGTTTGTCGCCCAGATTTTCACAATAAATACCTTCCAATTTCATTCAACAACCATATTTCATTCAACTACCATACGTCGCCCATATTTTTTGAAGTTCATTTTTTCAACAAATACCTTCTGTTTTGTTTTTTTAACATAAATAGCCTTCGTCGTTAAAAAAAACACGTTAATTCGAAAACAATGTCGGGTTCGGGAGATCATTATCAAAAGCCGAAGCTTCCAGATTTGAATGAGGACTCACATATCGAAGATTCAAACCAGGTGAAGTAGTATCTGTTTTATTCTAACTTCTTATTTGAAATATCTAACTATTATCTTTTTTAGGAATATTACGTATACGGGAGTCACCCCCCGTGGAGGGAGGAGGAAACCAACCAGTCGAACACATTTGCTGAAGAGGTGTACAACTCTCTATTTGGACCGACGGGTTATCACACCCCAACCTTGACGGCGGAATCGTCGAGATGTGAGGGATAAGATTGTTCACAGCCACATAACGCTAATATTAAATCCAATATATTATTCATAAGTTTCAAAGATAACATTACAAGCATAAGTCTCAAACATGAAATAAGTTCAAACATAACATGACAAAATATAATCTTTTTATTTCATTAACTAGGTCCAAGTCCTAGATTATGCAAGCTTCAAAAGTTCACTTTAAACTTGAGCATGGCTTGAAACATGATAAAAATAAAGGTCAACTAAAAATAGTTGGTGAGTTTCCAAGGTTTTCATACATAGTATGACAATGTTACAAGTAGCAATTTATGTCATAGGTTATAAGCTAGTAAGGTTATAGAACACATATCGTTACAACCAAACCTCGACTGGATACAAGTATATATGATTGGCTAAGTGTATTTGGTTTCCATGATGAACAAGCATACATCATCAGGAGTCGGCAATACATCGACTTTAGCACCAAATAGGCTTGTCAGGCCCAAAGATCTAAGACGTCGCCAGGCTAGCAATAGTTAATGATTGTAAACAAACTATGTATCTCATATAATCACTTACAACACATAAATAACCATGACAAAAATATGAATTGCAAGTGCTTTACAAGTCTCAAACGTTTATAAGTGTATGATGTATAAGTATGTTTTCACCCCAAAATAGTGTGGAATAAAGTAAAAAGGGGGCAAGGAAAACTCACATTGATATGAGCATTACAAGATGATATAAAGATCCAAAAGATAATACAAAGTATTCATTACAAGGCACCTAAATATGTATATTATAAGATTTAGGTAAAAAATAAGGTTAACGATATAACGAAAACTAGGGTTCCAATATGAATTTGGGGATTTTTATAAATAAGGTTATTTGTCGACCGCGTAAACATATATTCTAATACAACGAAGAAAACTTAATTAATCCTTTTAAATTAACCTTATAATGATTTAATCATCAAATGTAAACTAAATTTTACCATCAACATAATTAATCTAACATTAAAGATAACATATAAACCAAATAACAATTTAGTGATTTTATCTATTTAAAGTTTGTTTTTATGAAAATAATTAATTATAACATTTTCTAATAACATTTATATAAAAAAATTTATTAAGGAGATTAAAGAAATAAATTAACAGAAAATAACTAGATAATTTCTAAAATAAACAAACTTTATAAACCAACCATTTTTATAAACTTTTAGAAATTTTATATAGCCTTTTTAAAGGCTAAAACCTTTTAAAAAAATGGCATGAGGGTGCCCGGTTCGAACCTGGGACCTCATGGATGGGGAATCATGCTTTAACCAATGAAGCAAGGCTCTCAGCCGCGGTTCATTTGGGTTTTTAATTATTAAATACACACATTCAAACAAACCCCCAAACTCCCACATGAACCCTAGAAATGTGTTCGATCAAATTGAATATGAATTCGATTATTTTCATTGTGTTAACCATATGGCTTTTGTTCCTCGACTAAAATCGAGTTTAAACATGTGTTTAATCACCTGTTTTGTAGATTAATCTGATATGAACAATTGATGAACCCAGCCGCGACCACAACGAGGCTCGATTGATATGCAAACGATGATGGAAATCAAATTGAACTCGTGGAAAGCTTCGAATAAGGTTCTTGACGCAACGCCCCTTGCCAATTTCGGTTTAAACCAATCGGAGGATTGTCTTGGATCTAGTTGCAGGTTCACGATGAGGGAGGTAATAGTACCGAGGGTTTATGTGTTTTCAGGTGTAATTGATGTTTGTAATCGATTATAGTTAGATAAACGTTCGATTAAGTTTAGTTAATTAGGTTATAATTGAACTTTAATGACCGAACGGTTAGAGGGTTGATGTCGAGCGGTTTCCAAGCCAAATCGACACCTTTAACCTCGAATTAAAGCTCATAATGTGTTCGAATCAGTTTCAGGGTGTGACTAAAATCGATTAGGCTTCAAATTAGGGGGTTACAAGTTGGTTTGGAGCCTCGCCGGACTTGGCCGGAGTCCGGCCGACGAGGTTGCTGGAAAAGCGGGGGTGACAAGGGAGGGGGTTTGGGTTTTAATTAATTACACATTTGGTCCCTCAAATTTAAGTTTCTTTTATTTTATGCAGAAACTTCAATTTAAAGTTTATAAATTGACATTAAGACCCCTAATCTTTAACTACTTAAAGTTTTAAACATTGTTAAGTTTAGTAACTATACAATTTATTTTTTATTATTGCTATTATTATTATTATTACTAACTTAGAAAACTTTAATTAAATAAGGAATTATACATAAATAGCCCATCAAATTACATAAATAGCATACCAATTACATAAATAGCATAAAGAGGTCTTACAAAAATAACTTTTAATTAACAAAAAAAATACGAGATGTTACACGGGTTACGGTGAATGGTACAGACATCCCCCTTGCAATTCTTACGAGCATGTCTCGAACACGTACCATTCACAAACAGAGCTGGATTACGGACATCCCCCGTACCAGTCAGAACTAGAAATTACACATGTGTCGGATACTTTTAATGGGAATGACACAGATGAGAGTGACGGTTCGGTTCACCTCAAAGAAAACCATGGGGACACCGCCGAGCACGATGGGGATGAGGATCGGATAAGAAAGGCAACGGTTTCTTAAAAACCGATAAAGTACGAAGAGTTTTTATTCTTTTGTTTATTTTATTTTTTTATTTGTTTTATATATTTTTTTTATGTCCAGCTTCATAATTTTTTCCAGAATTTTGATTCTCGTGAGGACTTGAAGAAGTGGGCTAAAATGAGAGGACGCGAGCATGGGTGCATCATTGTGGTGGGACGGTCATGAAAAAAAGATGTGGAACTATTATGCAATCGTAGTGGTTAACCTAAATTCACTGGCACAAGTAGGCGTACCGGAGCATAAAGAAAGGATGTCCCTTTAAACTCGTAGGGAAGTACGTAGGAAAGAGTGACAGTTGGATGTTAGAGTGAGAAACGAGATGCATAACCACGATCCTGTTATGCACGAGGAGGGCCACGCGTATCTTAGGAAGATGACCGCCGAAGAAACTGATCTTGTTGATAAGTTACACAGGCAGCACGTGCGGCCACGACATATCCATTCAGCCGTAAAGGAGCACTTTCCCCACAGCGTCTGTGTTGTTCAGGACATATATAATCTGACGTTGAAGTTTAGGGCTAAGGGGAGAAAAGGCATGACACCAATGCAGGAACTTGAAACCCTGCTACAATCTAAAGAGTTCGTGTATGAAACACGAAAGAATGCAGCTACTAAGGCCATGGAAGATGTTTTCTTTTGTCATCCTACTTCGTATAAAAGTGGCGCGCATTCCCGCACGTGATGTTAATAGACACGACGTACAAGACCAACATGTACAACATTCCGTTTGTTCAGGTTGTTGGCGTTACGTCGATGTCGAAGTCGTTTTGTATTGCGCATGCATTTATATCGAGGAACGGCAGGACAACTTCACATGGGTCTTGGAGCAAATCAGAGATATGCTTGATGGGTGTGTGGAGCCCCGCGTTTTGTCACAAACTGGGACCTGGCCCTGATGAGCGCGTGTGACACAGTGTTCCCGAGTGCTACTAAAAACCTATGCATGTGGCATGTTAGGGAGAATATCAAAAGACGGTGGAATATCCTTTTCAAAATCGACATGTGGAAGGATTTTCCATATTGGTGGAAGACCTTGTGTTCGTCTCCCACAGAGGCATTGTACGATTACAATTGCACGAAGGATTGAAAAAAGTTAAATGAAGATGATGAACATGGTAAGATTTCATAGTTATTGTTACTCTAATAATTTTTGTTTATTTTAAAAATTTGTTATTTCTTTCAGAGGTATGGGAATATATTTGGAATAATTGGTTGGTGCCGTACAAAGAGAAAATTGTTACTTGTTGGATGTACTACCACCTTAACTTTGGTGAATTTACAACTAATAGGGTTGAGGGCCAACATGCCAACTTCAAGAGTTACTTCACAGGGACCAATAATACGTTGCACACACTTGTCGGATATGTTTGTGACCTCGTGCGCGGCCAGGAGATTGAAATTTGTAAAACATTCGAGGTGTCCCGTGTGAAGATTAAAAAAGACCATCGACTGTCATTGTTTTCAAAATTGCATTATAAAGTATCCCTTTTTTGCCTTAGCCTCCTTGAATCAGAGTTGACGAAAATGGAAATGATTCAGGAGTTTGGGGGTTCATGTGGACACCAGTTGTCCGTCCATGGCCTTGCCATGTGTTTGTCGTTTGGATATATACATCCGAGAAGGTTATATTTTTCTTTATACATTTTTTTACTATTGTCACACGATTGCATATTTTTCACTAATAATTTAACCTTTACATCCAGTCACAAGTACTCCACTCGATGCCGTAGATCCACACTGGAGGAAGCTTGATTTCAAGCCAGCGTACGTCGCGCCGCCTGAACCTGACTACGATGAGAATTTGATGACTTGAAACAAAATGTTATGTCGTCTCCCATCCTCAAGTAAAAAAAATTATTAAGAAATTATACGAGTCTTTGTTTTCAAGCAAGTCAAAACATAAAGAACCCGAGGTGCGTAATGACCAACGTGGTCGTCCAAATATTAAGGAGCAACAAAGAAGAGCGGACTCCAATACATCACAGTATAAGGCAGCTAGACACAACTCGTATACTTCCTCATAACAAACTATGCCTGACCCGGCGAGGTAAAGCTCATATACCCCCAGTTTAAAATGCCCAACGACCGTTCTAATCGGGCAAAGGCTGCTTCAAATGTACCGATTACGGGAGCTGGCCTAGGGTTTCTTTAATAGTGAAACCAAGGACGTGATAAAAGTTATGAAGTTTAAGAATCGGCTACCCCAATGGATTCACCGGTACGTTTCGAGTATAAAAGATGTGCGGCCTGATGGTAACTGTGGTTTTCGGGCGATCGCGGTGGCTTTAGGGAACAAGCAAAAAGAATGGTAATGGGTTAGGGCGGCAAATGTTGTCGGAGATGGACAGAAACATATGGTATTGGCGGAGCAATTTAAACCGCGAGATGCCTGGCTATTATGATTCTGTTCGTAATAACTTAAATTGGTTTGACACGACTCAACCCGCACCCGATACCCATTGGCTAACTTTTCCGGCCCATGGACTCGTAATTGCGGAAACATTCACTTGTATTGTGCATCTTATTTCTTCATTTGGCAGCCAGACATGGTTCCCGCTGAGAACAGTCCCCGAACCATTATTTACCTATCCAGTTGTCGCACTTGCTAATATTAACCAAGGGCACTTTATTTGCATACAATTGGAAGGGGATTACCCAATGCCCAATGTGGGCTACCATTGGACGAGATTTACATATCAACAAGCACTAGAATGGCAAAATATGTATTAGGACCGTATAAATAATTACGTTAGAACAATGGATCGTCAAAGAGGCACCAATGCCAAATGTAAGCTATCATTCTCGGAGACATTATAATATTAATCAAGATCACTTTATTTGATGATGATGATGATAAAAATAATAGTAAAAATAATAGAAATAATAAAAAATAAAATAATAGTAATAATAATAATAATATTAATAATAATACTAGAAATAATAGTAATAATAATAATAGAAATAATTAGAAATAAATTAGAAATAATAGTAATAATAATAATAATAATACTAGAAATAACATAATAATAATATAATAATAATACTAGAATAATATATTAATAATAATATAATAATAATAATAATATAATAATATAATACTAGAAATTATAATAATAATAATAATAAAATAATAGTAATAATAATAAAACACTAAATCAAATAGGAGGATAAACTGTCACGGTTTGACCAAACCATGACGGTTAGGGTTTCCGACAACTAGGGTTTCTGACAAAGGAGCAACTGTCACGGTGCAGCCAAACCGTCACCTTTTGCACTAACTCTATTTAAAAGCTATTTTTCCCATTCATCTCAGCAAACCACTCCCGTCAGCAAACCACTCCCGTCTTGACCGGTTAAGACGGTAGGGCAACAAGGGAGTGGTGTGGGCTCGAAGCCCACTACCACCGGTTCATGGTAGGTATTTTTTGAAAAAAATTTTTACTTAGGAAATATTTTAAAAAATAAGGCAAAATGTCACGGTTAGGTCTAACCGTGACCTCTTTCTTGTTCCGGCGCATGGCCCTTGTTCGGGCGCATGGCCCCTTGTTCGGGCGCATGGACCCTTATGGATGGTGACGGTTTGGTCAAACCGTGACATCTTCCAAATGGCGCATGGCCCTTGTTTGG
>CM044005.1:32260941-32395941 GCA_024085815.1 Flaveria linearis
TAGCCTGCCTTATGCTAGCCACCATGTCTCTTGATCTCCAGAAGAACATGAAGGACATGACTGCATTGACATGATTGAGCAACTTAAGGGCATGTTTCAGAAACAGGCCCGAGAAGAGCGCTATGATACCATGAAGCAGCTTATATCCTGCAAAATGCAAGTAGGCTCGCCTGTTAGTGCCCATGTGCTTAAAATGAAAGGGTACATCGACCAAATGGCCAAACTTGGTTATCCTATGCAAGATGAAATGGCAGTAGACTTCATTTTGAAACTCTTGCCTAGTTCTTACGACCAGTTCATATGAACTTTAACATAAATACATGGGTTAAGAGTGTAGCTGAACTACACGGTATGCTTAAACTGCTGAGCAAAACATACCAGGTAAAGCCAGTCAAATGTTGATGGTCTGATCTAGGTGTTAGGAAACCAAACCCCAAGAAAAAACTTATAATAATAAGGGTAAAGGTAAAGTTGTTGCTGCCAAGCCTACCACAACAACAAACAGCTGGCTAAAAACAAAGCAGCGCCCCTCCTGAGGAGCGATACTGTTTTGAATGCAATAAGATGGGACACTGGAGACGTAACTATCCTGACTATCTAGCCAAGCTGAAGGTGAAGAAGGCCAATGGTGAAGGCTCTTCTTCAGGTATTCTGATTTATGTTATTGAACTTTTCACTGTTTCCAGCAACACATGGTATTTGATACTGGATGTGGTTACCACATCATTAATGTCTTGCAGGAGCCTGAAAAGTGGAAGAAACTGAAACAAGGCGACATGGAGCTCATCGTTGGTGATGGGAAAAGAGTACCGGTTCTAGCAACTGGAACATATCATCTTTCTTGTCCATCTGGTCTTGTAATTACTTTAAATAATGTTTGTTTGCTCCTGGTTTAACCAGAAATATTATTTCAGTCTTTTATTGTTTGAACAAGGATTCAAGTATGTTTTTAATGATGCTGTTATTTCTGCCTACTTGAATGATATCTTTTATTTTGAGGCTAAACCTTGAAGTGGTATTTATGAGATTGATATTCAAACAAACAATAATGTATATAATCTTTCTAAATGTATCAAATCTGGAATTAACGATACGTTTCTATGGCATTGTAGACTTGGCCACATAAGCAAGGCCCGTGTGAAAAGGCTTCAGTCCGAAGGGATTCTTGAATCCACAGGACATGAATCTTTGATGAATGCGAATCTTGCTTAGCTGGTAAACTCACAAAGGATCCTTTCACCCATGTTGGTGAATGGGCTAAGGATCTGTTAGCACTTATACATTCTGATGTATGTGGTCCTTTCAGAACCATGTCTAGAAATCACGAAAGATACTTTGTTACGTTATTGACGATTATAGTCGATACGCCTATGTCTACCTTATGAAGTTAGACATGAAACCTTTGAAAAGTTCAAAGAGTTTCAGAACGAAGTAGAAAACCAACTTGATAAGACTATCAAAGGACTTCGATCAGATCGAGGTGGAGAATACCTAAGCCAAGAGTTCATTGATCATCTAAAGGAATGTGGAATTGTTTCACAGTTCACTCCACCCGGCACACACCCCAACTTAATGGCGTGAGTGAGAGGAGAATCGAACCCTACTTAATATGGTTCGATCGATGATGTGTAGAACTAACTTACCTCACTCCTTTGGAGTTATGCTCTTATGACCGCCGCCCGCCTTGTCAATCTGGCACCGACTAAGAAGGTAGATAAAACTCCATATGAGTATGGCATGGGTCTAAAACCCAATTTGTCTTACCTTAGAGTATGGGATGTGATGCTTATGTCACTAGCGAGTCTAATAACAAGCTAGATCTCGAGGCGAAAAAAGCTATTTCGTTGGATACTATAATACAAGCGGGTATTACTTTTACCATCCTGATGCAAATATGATTTTCCATTAAAAGGAAGGCACATTTACTCGAGAAAGAGTTTCTTGATCGAGAACTGGAAGTAATATTGTGGATCTTGAAGAAATTCGAGAACCACAAACAAACGCTAAAGTAGTCGGTGTGTCTGAACAACAAGAAATTGTTACTGATTCAGATATAAACACAAGCGTTCGCAGAAGTAGCAGAACTCGTAAAGAACCTGACAGAATCTTTGAAATCTAGAGGTCCTGAGGTTCTGGTAGTAGCTGATTCTGGTGATGAAACCTACTAACTACAAATCTGCTATCTCAGATCCGAATCTGCGAAATGGCTAGATGCCATGAACGCCGAGATGTAATCCATGCGAGACAATCAAGTCTGGGACTTGTTGAGCTACCTCCCGGTTCACGGGCTGTAGGGAGCAAGTGGCTTTTCAAGAGAAAAACCGACATGCATGGAAATGTACACACCTATAAAGCACAGCTAGTTGCGAAAGGTTTCACTCAACTCAAGGTGTTGACTATGTTGAAACTTTCTCACCCGTTGCTATGATCAAATCGATTAGGATATTGCTTGCCATAGCCGTGTACTATGATTACGGATAGGCAATGGATGTCAAAACCGTTTTTCTAAATGGACATCTCTCTGAGGATGTCTATATGGTTCAGCCTGATGGTTTTGTCAATCCACAATATCCAAATAAGGTGTGCAAGCTGAATAAGTCCATTTATGGACTTAAACAGGCATCCCGTAGCTGGAATCTTCATTTTGATCAGAGAATCGTCGAATCCGGTTTTGTCAAAGTGAAGATTAGCCTTGTGTTTACAGAAAGGCTAGTGGGAGCACTATATCATTCCTCATATTGTATGTGGATGATATACTGATCATGGAAACAATATCTCAATGCTTAACGAAGTTAAAAAATGGTTGGGAGCTTGTTTCGCAATGAAAGATCTTGGAGAAGCTGCTTACATTCTAGGAATAAAGATCTATTGGGATAGATCTAAGCGGCTTCTAGGGCTTAGTCAAAGCACATACATAGACAAAATGATGACACGCTTTAAGATAGAAAACTCCAAGAAAGGAGGTGTTCCAATGACTAAAGGTACCGTGTTGAACAAATCGCAATCTCCTTCACGGACATTGATATTAAGCGAATGGAAAAGGTTCCATATGCTTCAGCGATGGTTCCATCATGTATGCTATGCTGTGCACTAGACCTGACATCTCGTATGCTTTGAGCATTACTAGCTGTTATCAGCCAAAACCCTGGCTTTGCCCATTGGACTGCAGTTAAAAACATTTTGAAGTACTTGAGGAGGACTAAAGACATGTTTTTAATGTTTGGAGGAGTTGAAGAACAGCTCACTGTAAGATGTTACACTGATGCTAGTTTTCAAACTGATCGAGATGACTCTCGCTCACAATCTGGTTTTGTATTCACACTCAATGGTGGAGCCATCTCTTGGAAAAGTTCCAAGCAAAGTGTGGTGGCAGATTCTACCACTGAATCTGAATACATTGCAAATCTGATGCTGCAAAGGAAGCTGCTTGGATGAAGAAGTTCATAGCCGATCTCGATGTGGTTCCAAGTATTCAGCAACCAATCGAGATATTTTGTGATAACACAGGTGCTATTGCTCAAGCCAAAGAGCCCAGATCTCATCACCGGGCCAAGCACATTCAGAGGAAGTTTCATATACGGGACCATAGTGAAACAGGGAGATATCGTGATAAAAAAAAATCGACACAGATCAAAACCTAGCAGACCGTTTACTAAGCCCATGACTCAGAACAAGCATGATCTGCATAGAACTGCGATCGGGCTTAGATTAGCTAGTGATATGTTTGATTTAGTATTTGAATGTATGAACTTTTAAACAGTTATACTTTTGAATTCATTTTGATCTACTGATATAGATACAATTATAATCCTATAACTGTGTTCAATTTTAATATGTTTAATCCATGGATATTGTATTCTAATTATCCATAGTCGGTCAGACTTGTGGGAACAATTCTGAATTAGACTATTCTGAATTTAGACTCAAGGAGTTGACTTCTAAATTCACAGTCACCTCATTATGAGACGTGGATGTAACTCGCAACAAACCATATATTTATTAAGTGCTTTGATACTGGTACACTCATTTAGTATCCTATGACCTGAGATGCATACTAGAACTTCCGTTTACCGAGGGTATCTTTGATCACTGTCAACCGCTGTCGCGTAACTGCCAGTCATAAAGGCTTTGGTTGGGAATAATTCTAAAGTTCAGTGGGAGTTGTATGTAGTCAATAAGGGATTCTGTACTCTTACATTATATGTAAACAGTTAGACATCGTGGCGCCCTCGTTGATTCAAACTGGTGAAGTGTGAGGCCTCACCCAAACTGACTGTGGTTTGATTGAACCATTTTGAATCTAGATCGAGAACTATATGATGAGTGATCCTATATGAGAATTAATCTCAATGACTCAATTGAGTCCTTTACAGAAAGGATAAATGACTATGATTACCCATAAGTTTATTGTCTTGTTATAGTAAAATGATACTAGAAGAAGATGTTTGGTTAATGACTTTAAAGTGTCATACCTTGTTGGGGCAGCCATGTGCAGCTAGGCGCCGCTGACTGTCTACGTGGAATTTAAACCGATAACCGAATGCCGTCCAAGTGGGAGCTTGTTGGATTATGTACGGGTTCGTTACGTCACGTTGCCAACCGAGCTATGACCCGTAGAGTTACACCTTGGGCAACAATATTAAGTCCACTTAATTTGATTAACTGGCACTTACGAACTATATCGGTTTTTTTTTATAATTTATAATTGTTATAAATTATTTAGTATAATGTTTATTTAAATAAATAAAATAAAGAAAAAAAACCTTGCTCAATTATTGCTATAAGCGATGTTCTTGGACAAAAGCCAGAAATCCCTCAACATTTCCTCACTAGCTCTTAGTCCAACTTTTATTATTATAAGCATGAAATTTGATCATGCATTTGCCATCTGTGCTTACACTTTGATCAATCATTATAGCAGTCTTCTTTAAAATGGAAGTGAATACATTCTTGCAATATAGAATCCAAGAGTGAGAAAATATTCTGCTGGTCATCGCCTATCCGAATGATGAATCCATAGGAACTTGATGGTTTTTCTTGATCTTCACAAAGAAGAACTGTGCAAGCTTTGATTTTTCTTTCAACTTTCAAACAACCGATATATTTGATTGCAACCGTGGATCACGCCTCTTAGAGCCGCAACCACTGTGTTTCAATTTAGTGTTCGTTGATTCTAGCGTTCATTCGTTGTCCCTGTTAATTATTAACCACAAAGGTATATTATATCTCATCAGTAGGTTATTTATATTCTGTATTTGCATTGTTTGTAACCCAGATCCTGTCGGGTTCATTCTGGTATTTTATATTACTCCGCTGCGTTAACTGTTATTAATCTGATTAATAATTATCAAAACAGTTTTAATAAATAAACTTAACCAAGATACCACTGAACCCAACAATGGTAATGTAGGATACATTGTGGATTAATTTATCTATATTGAAAAATGAACGTTAAAATCTCTGTTGGTCAAATACAAACGGTACGAATTGTTAGTTTCTTAAACCACTATCTAGGACTTTGTTAAAGGATTAAATCGTCCCTAATAATTATTAGGTAGTGATTTGGGAGTATTAAAAACAAATTATCAATCTGAATACTCTACTTTTTGTAGTAAACAATAGAGATTGAGATAAAGGCTTACAGAACATGTTTGATAGGGGTGTTGATGATGTTGAAGGCATAACTAGGTTTGCAACACCAGACGTACATTCTCTGTTAATTAGCCTTAAAACCTTGATCCATCTTGTATCTTATCGTGCTTCGAATTTAAAGCTCCTTAATTTCCATGCAACTAGGACATGTAGAGTTGAAAAACATCTATTGTATTCCTTAATTATCATAATATATGATAAATACTTTCCCTTAGCTAGCAAGGAGCTCATGTACCAGTAGAGGAGATCTTCAATATTCTTGTATTTCTTTAATTCACCAGCCTGAGTTCACCATCAGACAAATATTTCAAACGCTAAGATAAAGTTCCACATTCATGTAGTAAATATATATCCATATAGACGTTTGAAGAGCTGACTGTCCATTAACTCAACAAGGCCATTACACGGCTCTTTATATAGACTCGCAATATAAAAATAGGCCTTGATAGATGTCATTAAGCAGGATCATCGCTAGCATCCTATAGTCGTCCCATCAATATTGTTTTCTTCAAGACTTCATCAAAATACTTAGCTAGATCTTCGGGAATCGGCTTTCCCTTTAGATCAAAAGAAGCAACTATATGGGAATAGGGGCCATTTAGATAGAATGCTATAGTGCAACAACATAGATGATCATGACCAAATCTGAAATTCAGAGCACACCAGTCTTGGTGGCTTGTTGATTGACCCATCACCCAAAACATTCATCTTCTTAATTCGTGAAAGGAGTTGATCCGGTCTGGTTTAGGATGTGATGTAGTGATTAAACAAAGATCAAAGAGTAGTACTGTTCAAATCAAAAGATTGATAAATCTCACGATTCAAAACTCAGATTCTCATATCACTTGTTGAATCAAATTTAACTCAATAACTTGTTTGAAAGCCACTCAAGTTTAGTTCGTCCATATTATGAAATTTGGGTTTTTTTTCAAGGTTACAACTTATTTTGCGATGACATGCTTGTTTTCTTTTTCTTTTCTAACATAAAAGGGATATAGAATAGATTATCAATGAATATTTATTATTAAAAGAGATTCAAATACAAAGTGTAGTTTTTTATAAAGTATGAGAATATACAATAAGTCAAAAAAAGTCACAAAAAAATTATATCTCACAATTTAAATCCCTAGCCGTCCTCACTGAGAAAAAAAATAAAAGAAAAATAAAAAAAATTGTTCCCTTAATCGTCCTCACTGAGAAAAAAATAAACGAAAAATAAAAAATAAAAAATTAATATTTTTATTGTGTCATTTATGAAAGACATAATAACGTCATTGTGTCATTGTGAAAAACACAATAACGTTATTGTGTTATTATGAAAGACATAATAACATCATTGTGCCAAAAAGGACACAATGATTTTTTTATTTTTTTTTCTGAAAGAGGACGACGAGAGAAACAGAAACAACGAAGTACTTTTTTGAAATTCGATTTATATTATGAGATATAATATTTTTTTGTGACTTTTTTAGTTTTATTGTGTATTCTCACACTTTGTATCAAAAATACATTTGTAGAAAAAAATACAATTTGTATAATAACATCAACCTTATTTACTAACCCTAAAAAATCTACATCATTAATTTTTATTATCACGAGCTAAATTCAAAATTAAAGAAAACTGATTAACACATAATGATATTTAAGTTATTTTTTTCACTGTAATTTTTGAATCTTTTTAACATAACAATTAGAGAACTTGATCACCGTTGTACGTTTGAAGTTGTTTAAAAAAGAAAAAGAAAATGATAATTGTAGGTATTTTTCTATTAAACTTATAACCCATATCACTCACTTGTTTGGAGATGATCTAATGACTTAAACATCATAAAAATAAAACACTTCAAAGAGTTGCTTCAAATTCATTTCGTATTGGTTTCACTTCTTGATTTCTGCTGTAAAAAATACCCCTTTAAAATTAATCATTATTTAAATCATATAACGTGTAAAATATAATTATTAACCTTATTTATAAAATTAAAGAAAATAAAAATGAGGAGTACGACTGGCGGAATCAGTATTGGGGAAGAAAGGGTCAAGGGGAAGAAGATGACAGTGAATCAGACAAATGAGAGTAAGATAAAAGACAGAGAAAAGAACCTTTGTCAATTGTCAATATTATTATTCCAACTATTTTTTGTCACAATCGATTTTGATTTAAAAATAAAATATTTTACTATTTCAGAAAAACTTTTAATTTACTCATAGTAATAAAATATACCTGTCTTAGAGGGTAGAAATAAGCACCTAACCACTAAAATGTTCCATTTAAGACTGGTAAAATATATTATAACATTTCGATTATCGTTTACACATGCTTTTTCTTCAATAATTTTACTCGTTTAATATGCTAATACCTTTTTCATCGATTTAACACTTTAATCACAATTCATGGAAATAAAAACATTTAGAAACTTGTTTAACTAGGTTAGCGTCAAGTACTCAAACTAAATCATCATCTTCTCATTAAGTGATTACATAAGCAATTACATTAAGACTTTATCCAGACACATTTTAATGATGAAATTACTAATGTATAAATCCTAATCAGTATTAAGTAAATCTCCACTTTGTCAAAATTTAAAAAACTAGTTAAAAAAAAACCTTACTATAGGTCTAAGTAGTCCATTTTTCACAAATATATTTTACATGCAATTTCAAAATTCAAATTCACCATGCATATCCAAAATCAAACTCAAGAAGCATGATAGAAACATTTAACATAGAGTACGTAAGAGAGATGTCATAATTCGATACACGAATAAATTTTAAACACTTTGGTATTTAAACTCATAAGACTAGAGAGAATTGCCGAATTAAGGCATTATTAACATAAGTGATGCATAATACCTACAAATACTTCTTTTTTTGAGTAACAAACATTTTTATAATATTTATATCGATCAAATCCACGATAGGAAGCTGGAACTAAGTATAATACGACTAGGTTTGTAAATATATGTACTACACAAGTTGAAAAAAATATTAAAGAGAATAAAAACTTATTAATTATAAAATAATATTTTAATATAAATACGATTAAAATCTTCTTTATTATAAGTAGAATGACAATTTCATTTAAAAAAAAAGCATTTAAAAATTTCATATAAAAAAACTTTCTTATAATAACTTTTAATTTCAATTATTTTTTGTTTATAAAAATTGTACCTTTAAAAATAAAAATTTTGAAAAACAAAAATGTAAAATTCACTTAAATAAAAATAATACTATAGTTTAAGACGTAAATTAAATAGATGGCTAATGCGAGTAAAATGCTAATGTTTACAATATTTAATACCACTAACGTTGACTAACAGACTTAGGGATCTTATATGAAAAGAAAGAAATATAAGAACTATATTCAAAAATTTAAACTTTAAGAATCAAATCCAAATTTTTAGCATAACCATAGGGACCATCCTGTAATTTACTCTACTAATAATTTAATTTAAAAAATTAAATAATATATTAGTAATTATTGTAAATATTTAATATGAGAGATAAACAAAAAATTAATGAGAATGATGTAATGATATTATGTATTAATTATACTTTTATTAAACTAGGAAGATAACAGTAAAAGCATCAAAATTAAAAACCTACAAACACTTGAAAAGAAGTTAAAAGACTCATCCATATTAAATTCTCTACCTTCACTTCTGACAAAAACACTAAAATCATCAATTACTCCATGACTTAAAATCACAATCTCTTAAATTCTCTTCTTTTTCTTTTAACAAAATCATATTTACTCCAAAACGGCTAAATCCATATAACTTGCTTACGATACATTTGAAATCTCAATTTCTAAAAGAGAAAGCACCTTTATATACGCATACTATTGGATTAAATGTTCGTTCTACATCTTTTGAAGATGATAAATTGTTGGATTTAAGGCAAACACAATTTTTAACCTAAAAGCATATTACCACAATTTTTTAGAATTTATAAAAATTTGATGTATTAAATACAATTAAGTTATCTGTACATCAAATCATAATCTAGTTTTTCAAAAGAGAATTTAACAAGCTGTAAGAATATGAATGCATTTCAACGGCTTCAAAGTTACATATTATTATGGATTACCCTCTTATATTAACAAGTTCAGGAGACACTTTCAACTAAACTATTATTTCTTATAGTTTTCGGTTTGAAAACATACAAATTATATTAGATTATGGAAGTTATTCTCTATTTTTGTCAGTGTTTTCCTCCTCATTTAGAGGCTTTTATTTTGGGATTAGATTGATTGCATCCCTATATATGTTTTGTATTTTCTCTTTCGTTAATATAATAAGAAAATAACCAATTCACATTCTTTTATGGTATCAGAGCGAAAGCTCGATCCTTCAATCAAAAACCTAAAACAGCAGCCAAACCTTCCCCATGGCCAACGATGAAGTAGCCATGCAAAACACCAAACCTTCCACCATGGCCAATGATGAAGCAGCCATGCAAAACACCAAACCGAATACCGAAACTAACGACCATTCATCACCCTATTACCTACACCCTTCCGATTATCCACGCCAAATCCACGTAATGATGTCCTGAACGATACCAACTATTTCGATTGGGTACAAGAGATGGAGAATTTTCTTTTCGCGAAGAACAAAATTGTCTTTGTCGATGAAACCTTAGAGAAACCGGAAAAGTCGCACTCAAATCATGCAGCTTGGTTAGGTGCAACGCCATGATCAAGGGATGGCTAACCGCGGCCATGGAAAAGGAGATCCGGGTTAGCGTAAAATACGCGAACACGGCTCAAGAAATTTGGGATGATCTTCGGGAACGCTTCGGGAAGGAGAATGCATCGAGGGGTTACGAGATCAAACAATTGTTGTCAAACATGAGACAAGACCGTGCGTGCTTCCGTTTCCACGTACTATACCCGGTTGAGATCACTATGGGATGAGATGGGGTCCGTTTTCTCCACACCCGTTTGTTCTTGTTCCGGTTGTGTATGCGGAATGAGCAAACAGTTCACAGAATTGAAAGATAAAGAAAGTTATACGAGTTTCTTCTCGGGCTTGATAACGAGTACTCAACAATCAATCTAATCCCAAAATAAAAGCCTCTAAATGAGGAGGAAAACAGTGAACAAAAATAGAGAATAACTTCCATAATCTAATATCCTCCCTCAAGATGGAGCGTGCAAATTTGTAACGCCAATCTTGCTAAGAAGAACTGGAGTTGTTGGGCAGTGAGGCCTTTGGTGAGCAGGTCAGCCACTTGCAACTTGCTGCTGATATTCATGGGAAGGATATCTTTGGACTCGACACGTTCACGAACAAAGTAACAATCCATCTCAACGTGCTTAGTGCGTTCATGGAAAACAGGGTTGTTAGCTATATGTCGAGCAGCCTGATTATCGCAGAACAACGGCGTTGGAAGCGACAAATGAATCCGGAGCTTGCTAAGTAACGATCGTACCCAAATAACTTCACTGACAGTGGAAGCCATAGCTCTGAATTCGACCTCAGTCGAAGAACGAGAGACGACCGATTGCTTCTTTGTTTTCCAAGAAATGGGAGAACCTCCTAGAAGAAGAAAATAGCCAGTTCGTGAACGTCTGGTGTAGGGCGTCCAAGCCAATCAGAGTCACAATAGGCGGTCAAAACTGGTTCGCCGATACGAGAAAGGAGGATACCTTGACCCGGCGTGAATTTCAGGTACCATAGTACCCTGTGAGCCGCGTCAAGATGGATGCTTCTTGGATCGGCAACAAACTGACTTAGAACATTGACCGAGTAGGTACATCGGGCCTGGTAGCTTGGAGATAAAGAAGCCTTCCAACTAACTGATGGTATTGATTTGCATCAACCTTGGGTTCATTCTCGCCTTTACCCAGTTTCAACAGAGGTCGGTTACTATAGTAAAGAAAGGAAACATAGACTCCGTTGCGTTTTATACAAACTCCAAGAAGGTGGTCCTGCCTCCTCTCAAAGGCACTCCACAAACCGAAACAAAGAAAAGGAAGAGGTGAAATTGACAAAGGAGACTATCGACCACTGTTCCTTTGTGACAAAGATGGTCACAAACGAGAAGGTTGTTTTAAGCTTGTAGGTTATCCGACTGGTGGCCCGGGAAGAAGGGAGAAAAGGCAAAAGGCAAGGCAGGGTGTGTCGAGACCGACCCAATTCCTATTCTAGGTTTGAGTAATAAAGATTACCAACTCTTTTTGAAACACTTTAGTGGGGCGGGCATAAACGAAGGTACAAATCTATGGCCAATATGGCTCTTAAAGAAGGAGGAAGGTGAGTGGATACTTGATTCGGTTGTACCGAATACATCAATTATTTGTCTAACATTCTTATTAATCAAAGGAATGCTACTTTTGAACCCCCTGTTATTATTCCAAAAGGAAACTCCATTCCCGTCAAAGAAAAGGGAGATTACATGTTGCCAGGGGGGTCAAAAATCAATGGGGTCCTCTATATACCGACTTTAAGTGCAACCTTCTTTCAGTCAGTCGACTTAGTCGGGACCTCGATTGCTGCATATCCTTCTTTCCTAATTTCTGTGTTATGCAGGGCTTGCAAGGGAGGAACTTGATTGGTGCGGGTAGATTGAAGGGGGTTTGTACCGGATGAAGATGGTTCAAGAAAGAAAGGCCATGGCTACTTAGGTGAGATATGGCACAGAAGACTGGGGCATGCTTCAAAAGGAAAACTCACCAAAATTGATTTTCTCAAAAGTAGTTTCTCTTGATTTTGGTAATTTTTGTGATTCTTATGCTAGAGCAAAACACACTAGACTTCCTTTTCCATCAAGTTTTATTAAAACTTTTGCTTGTTTTGAGTTAATTCATTGTGATATTTGGGGAGGATATCGGGTACCATCCTATACAAAGGCCAACTATTTTCTTACAATAGTTGACGATTTTAGTAGGGCCGTTTGGATTTTTCTCATTAAGCATAAGAACGAAGCTAGCCAATGTATCAAAAACTTTCATAAAATGGTAGAAGTACAATTTGGGAAATCTATAAAAAGGGTTAGGTGTGACAATGGTGGTGAGTTCACCTCTAACGACATGTTAAATTTCTATAATGAAAAGGGTATCTTGTTAGAAACCTCTTGTCCTCACACCCCCTAACAAAATGGCATTGTAGAAAGAAAACATCGGCACTTGCTTGACACGGCCCGAGCCTTAAGGATTGGTGCAAACCTTCCTAACAGATTTTGGGGGAGTGTGTTCTTACCGCCGCCTTTTTGATTAACCGACTCCCAACAAAGGTCATACAAAATAAACCCCTTTTGAAACTATTTGGAATGAGAAGCCGGATTACGACCTTTTGAGGGTTTTCGGTTGTCTCGTCTACTTTAAAACACTGACACAAAAGGAGACAAGTTCGAAGAAAGGGGGAACCAGTGTTTCTTGGATACCCTATCGGTACCAAGGGATATAAAATCTTAGACCTTGAAAGTAAGAAGATGATCATTAGTAGAGATGTTATATTTTTCGAGGAGAAATTTCTTTTCAAGGGAACCCAACATGTTGTTAATGAAATTGAGGATCCTAAAATAATACATGATTGCAACTGCTAGGAACATGTTTCCTCGGCCAAAAATTGCACAAAACAAACCGAGCCCATGAGGCCCAAGGCAATCAAATGCCCACGGAAATGGAAGTTGGGGAAATTGGGGTTTTAGCACAGCCGAATTCTGAGGCCAAATTACATGTTGATAATTCCAAAGCCCAAAACTCAAGTGAAGGTACCGAAATTAATGGGCAGGGCCCGATGCTAAGGCTCATTTTAATGGGGCAGAAACCGAAATTAATCTAGATGAAAACCAGTTGCTAGTGATGTTGTAGTCAATAATTTTGACCCAGAAGTTGATAATGAACCGAGGCCAACTCGAACCAAGACTCAACCCAAGATATAAAGATTTTGTCGTGCATGTTCCCCCCTCTATCACACTCCACGCCCACGTCCAATCAAGCCTCCTCAAAGGTACTCTATCCGATCTCCAACTTCGTTTCCTATGAAAATTCTTCCACTAACCACAAAGCCTTTTTAACGGCCATCACAAAAAAATGATGAGCCCAAGCATTTCAAGCAAGCCGCATAGGATCCTCACTGGCGTGAGGCTATGCAGAAAGAGATTCGGGCACTAGAAGAAAATGGAACGTGACCAAAAGGGGAAGAAGGCAATAGAATCTAAATGGGACTATAAAATCAAGTTCAAACCGGATGGAGAGGTCGAAGGTACAAATCACAACTCGTCGCTAAGGGTTTCACGCAAATGGAAGGAGTAGATTATTGAAACTTTTGCACCGGTGGCTAAACTGGTCACGGTACGAACTCTATGAACCGTGCAGTTAAAAGGAAATGGATCATTCATCAACTTGACGTAAACAATGCCTTTTTGCATGGAGACCTCGATGAAGAAATATATATGAAGATCCCTCAAGGTTTTTCAAAGGAAAATGATACTCAAGTTTGTCGTTTGAGAAAGTCTTGTACGGTTTGAAACAAGCTTCACGTAACTGGTACCACAAATTCACTCGCTTCCTTCTAGCTCTAAAGTTTCGCCAATCTCACGCCGACCACTCGATGTTTATTTTTGAAGCCGATGGTATTTCGGTAGTAATCTTAATATACGTGGATGACGTTATTATTACTGGAAATAGTCTCGCTAAGATTCAAGAAGTCAAGACAAAATTAGATAACAATTCAGTGTTAAGGATCTGGGGCAATTAAAATATTTCCTTGGTATTGAGGTGGCCAAAACAGATGAAGGGCTTGTGTTGAGTCAAAGAAAGTATATCCTCGATATTTTAAAGGACAGTGTGATGTTGGATTGCAAACCAAGTTCTTTTCCTATGGAACATGGATTGAAACTGGGTAAAAGCGAGAATGAACCCAAGGTTGATGCAAATCAATACCGTCGGTTAGTTGGAAGGCTTCTTTATCTCCAAGCTACCAGGCCCGATGTCACCTACTCGGTCAATGTTCTAAGTCAGTTTGTTTGCTGATCCAAGAAGCATCCATCTGGAAGCGGCTCACCGGGTACTACGGTACCTGAAATTCACGTCGGGTCAAGGTATCCTTCTTTCTCGTATCGGCGAACCAGTTTTGACCGCCTATTGTGACTCTGATTGGCTTGGATGCCCCTACACCAGACGTTCACGAACTGGCTATTTTTCTTCTAGGAGGTTCTCCCATTTCTTGGAAAACAAGAAGCAATCGGTCGTCTCTCGTTCTTCGGCTGAGGCCGAATTCAGAGCTATGGCTTCCACTGTCAGTGAAGTTATTTGGGTAAGATGGTTACTTAGCGAGCTCCGGGTTCATTTGTCGCTTCCAACGCCGTTGTTCTGCGATAATCAGGCTGCTCGACATATAGCTAACAACCCTGTTTTCCATGACACACTAAGCATGTTGAGATGGATTGTTACTTTATTCGTGAACGTGTCGAGTCCAAAGATATCCTTCCCATGAATATCAGCAGCAAGTTGCAAGTGGCTGACCTGCTCACCAAAGGCCTCACTGCCCAACAACTCCAGTTTCTTCTTAGCAAGATTGGCGTTACAAATTTGCACGCTTCATCTTGAGGGAAATATTAGATTATGAAAGTTATTCTCTATTTTTGTTCACTGTTTTCCTCCTTATTTAGAGGCTTTTATTTTGGGATTAGATTGATTACCCCTATATATGTTTTGTATTTTCTCTTTCATTAGAAGAATAACCAATTTACATTCTTTTAAAATATATGTAGCCAAATGGTGTGAAAATGAAATGAACCACCACCTCCCGTCACATGACCACCGCCGATACTTTGTTTAAAATGTAAAATAATAATTAAATTAATATTAAGACTGCATATTGCAGAAATCGAGTACCGTGCTTAGTGAAGATTTCAAGATGAAACAACTTAAAACCCAGAGAACAACCAAGTATTAACGAATTGGTTATTTAACATTATGGCTCACTCCCCTTTGAATAATATAAGATATTTGTTATAACATGAGACTCATGTTACAACATCAAGTGGCTCATAAGGTACTTAAGATAAGTTTTTTAAAAGTTTAAATCAAGTCGAACTTAAACGAGCTTAAACTTATATTAGTTTCATTTAAAAAACTAGCCGAACCGTAGTTAGTGGCTGAGCTTGAACATCCATGTAAGGGGGGAGGGGCGAAATTAATTTTTTTTAGGATGCGAACACGATATTTATATAAAAATTCATACCACCGGGCCAAAAATTTACACCAATGGACTAAAATTAAACACTACCGACAAAAAAAATAGCCCCCCTCCCATCCTCCGCCATTGACCAAAATTTACATATAAAGCTCGATCATGTCCACGAGCCTAAATGAGTTTTTTTTATTTGTATAACTTTTATTTAATATACTAATAATATGCTTACATAATAGTCATTGTTATATATAACACTAGGCTAAAGACCCGTGTTCACCAAAAAATATTGTTGTTGTTTAAAAAGGTTCTTAAGTTATAATGTTATTGATAATACTTTGTATATCGACTTTTATGTATAATTTTTAACATTAGCTACATTAAAAATTAGTAGGTTTTCTCTATTAATATTTATACTTCTAAATAGTGTATAATATGGAAGGAAATAAACTTATAAATAAAACTTTAAGTAATAAACAAATTAAATTGAACATGAAAAACAATAATTCAAATTCATAAAATCCAAATTTTATTTGTATACAACATTTGATTTTTGTTGGTGATTTTTCCATCATTATTTAATATTAATATTTTAATCTCTGTCTAATTTTAACTTGAGATAATACATCATAGAGTTGACCATGATTCCTATTTAAAAACAAACCAACTTTGAATAGCGATTGTCCTTACCTCTTGTTTATTGTCATTGCAAAACATATTGCTAACGAGAAATTGTCTTCTTTGAAATTTAAATGAAATCCTTTTGTCTAAAGATATCAAAGTCAACGGTGGAATAAAAGTGTGATTTTCAATATTACTTTAAGATATATCAAAATAATTTACACATATCAAACGAATTCCAATCAAATATAATAAAAATATGGCAGTACACAAAAAGTAATAAAAAAGTTTAAAAATAGAATCATGTAATATATCTTTACAGATGGATTGTTGAAGTAATATTAATCCCAAAACACAATTGTAGACAATGATAGGTTAAATCATAATCGCAGATGATGAAAACTCAAATATAACACACAAACAAATACCTTTTGTTGAAGAAAACTTGAGGAAACCAAAGCCAAAATGAGAACGTTGATAAAATCTGTCGAAGGCGATATCATCAGATTTTATAAAGACAAATCGCGATGGTAGTAAGGCTGGGATGGTTGAGAAATATTTTAAAATCGGTATGATTTGATTTCCAAAAAGAAAAGATACCTATGAATTCCTTCAAATTGGAAAGGAGTCGATGAAAAATCCCGTAACTTTTGTCAAGATTCGAATATAAACCAAGTATTTAATGGAAACACACAATCAAGGAATCGATTTCATAGATGAAAATCATAGATGCTTTCTACAGTTTTTGTTGATTAATTATTTGAAGAGATAAGAATATCGGGTGTTAATTTTCAAAAAAAGACATGCTCTAATTTATGGTTAAATTTTCAATTTTCTCTAAATATCTCTTGTATCAAAAGTTGACTTTTAATCGAATGAACATAGACTAATAATAAGAACAGATCCATATTTAAGCGAGAATTGAAAAAAGTAGTGGCATAAGAGAATGCCATGTGACACTAAAATTATTATTTTATTAATAAGTATAGATTATGATAATACTGTTATTCTTACATTAAAAATAACGATTTGTAATAGTCTTGACTGATTTTCTTAAATTTGCTTAAAATTTTCGTAATTTTTATCGGTTTGCAAATAATCTCTACCTGTTATATATACACACGTACTACTATAAGTATTATAAAGTTAATCATAACTAATACACAGACAAGGTAAATCAAATAATATTATATATAATAGACGGGCTCAGCCTAGACTTAAAAAAAAATACTCATGAGTAGAACTTAAACTTTAAAGATACAACTTTAGATGAGATGAGGTTGAGTTCAATCTTTTAAGTTATAAAATAGTTAAACAAGTAGAACCGGAACTTAAACGAGATCAGACATATCGAGTACTGTGTTTGGTGAAGATTTCAAAGTGAAACAACTTAACACCCAGAGAATAACCAATTATTAACTAATTGTTTAACATTATCACAGGCTTCCCCACTTGAAAACATAATTAGATTCCATTTGATTAAATAATATGAAACACATGTTAGAATATGAGACTCATGCTTCATCTCGATGATCCCATGTCGTTTAGTTCATACTTTTTCGTAAATTAGACATACTAGAAAGATCTAAGGTACAAGTTCAAATTTTATTTAGTGATTGGCATTAGATATGTTTATAATTTTGTTAACAGAAAGTGCGGCTGTAAGTTCTATTTTACATATGCTTTTAGTTTCAAAAGCATATCGTTACTGAGGGTCAATATCAACTAATTTTAAGTTAAAAAATTACAATTACATAACAAATTAACAATGTTATATACAGCTTTAAATGTGATATATATAGATATTTATTTAATTGTTTACTTAATTATCTTTCTCAATTTCATTATTCATGTCAAACGCGACATATAAGTAAATTATACAATCTTTCATGTATATGTTGTATCTTAATAAGTGTGATTATAAAGTGTTAGAGAGTAGAAGTCATGTTGGTAATAAGTGAGACTACTTTCACTAAAGATAAGTATATCTTAGTGAGTGTGATCAGATCTGTAATTATTAGTTAACCATTATCATTAACAGTGATTGATCTAGCCTGAAAAGTCAGGAGTATCCCAAAAAAAATTTATGATATATTTATTTAATAATATATTATTTTATGATACATTCATTCAATAATAAATTTTTTTTGACAATAATAACTTGTTTAGAATAAAGTTTCATCTTTAGTAGCGAACGCACAGAAATTTACATGGAAGTCGAGAAGTTTTAAGGGTCGGTCCTCTATCTCTAATAATTAAATCTTTTTGACACAATCTTATTCGGGTCCGGATCACACAACAAGAATACAAAAAAATCAAATTAAAACAATTAACATTCAACACTAGGGGTGTAAATAAGACGAGTGAAGTCATGAGTTACCCGAGACCGGCTTGTCAAAATCTCGGATAGAACAGAGCTCACACAAGCTAAAGCTCGAGTTTATACTATTTATCATTAATAAATGATCTTGAGTTAGAGCTTCACGTATCGGGCCCTCTCGAAATGAACTTTTTTATATAACTTTTACTTAATATATTACATATATTTATATAGATAATTTTTAGTATATAAAAAATTATGTAAAATTATGATAAAAATAAGTAAAATATAAAAAAGGGATCTTAAGCCGAGCTTAAGCTTGAAAATTTCCGAAATATAAAAACATCGAGCATTAAAGTTAAACTTTTACATGAGAGCCTTACAATTAACATTTTACACATGCCGAGCTCAGGCACAAAATCAAACTCTCTTATGTCAAAACAATATCAGGCTCCGCACGACTTGTCTACACCCATATTTAACAATTATGATAAATTTAAATAATCAACTAAATAAATCAAATAATATAATCTATTAATCTACTAATCAATAATCTAATAATAAAACTATTAATAAACTAGCTAATAAGATAAATGACTTAGTTATTCAAACTAATTGTTTTATATTTGTTACTTATTTTTGTCACACCCCGACCGACGACGGAATAATTGGGGCGAACGAATGTGAATCGATGGCTTATAGCACATGGTAGGAATTGTGTTGAAATAATATAAAATATCATTTTCATTGAATAAAACTAATCACGTAATACATTACAATAAAATAGAAAATCAAATAAACATAATAAAATTGTCTTTTTTTGAATAAGTCTAAGCCCTAAATGTGTATTTAGAAGTCCACTAATCTGCATTCTTGAAATCATATAAAAAAATAACAAGTAAGCTAACGAATTAGTCGATAAGTAAACACAGGTTTGAATACTTATATAGATTGATTAAAAGATTGTAAATAATTCAATTAACATGACAATGTCAACACTTATAATACAATAGCGTAACATAAAAGACAAACCAACACAATCAAACCTAATTATTAAATTGACTCGCTCCACAAATGAAGTCATATAGAATGTATGATTTCAGTCTCAATCACCACGCGAATAAACAAATAGGATGAGTTTGTCAAACCAATAGATCTATCATTGTTACTGTGGTTATATAAATTAATGATTATGTTCTTAACAAGTTTATCTAACTATGAACATATATAATTGCAGTTAATAACATAGCATGCCTTGAACTGAATTTGAAATATCAGAAAAATGAATATCAATGATTGAATATTAAATCATATGATTTTTTTAAAATATAAAACTCAAAAAAATTAGGCTATGAATACTCATATTGTATAATAATGGTTGTAGGGTTTATAAGAAAACTTGGATGTTCAAGAGTCAATGATGATGCCCTAAATGAAAGAAAAACAATAACTTGATGTCGGAATTCATTAAGAAGTTAGAACGTTTAGAGAATGTCATAAGGCGAAAGCTATTAAAATATGATTATTGCATAAATTCTAGATTCTGGACAGAATGTTTAGTACATGTTTAAATAGTTTTTTTTAAAAATCAAATGGTTTAACAAATTATAAAAATTTATAATTAACTAGTTCAGAGTCTCCCGAACATCTTTCGTTTAGGAAAGTTTTATGAAAAGACCCGAAAATAGGTCAAAACAGCAGCACAAGACAGAAGGTGTTAAAATGCGCACTTATCTTGTGAAGGCTATTATTAAGTCGTGCGATAGAGTTTGGAGAGGTATAAACTTTCGTTAAAAAGATAATTTGATGAAATTAACATTGGATTCTGAGTTTACTTAAATTTAATTTGTTATGAGTAAGTTGTGGTTACTTGAAGTCAGACTACATTCTGATAAAATTTTAGTAAGGCACTTATGTGCTATTACTACTGCTACTGCTGCTGCTACCGCCGCCGCCACCGCCACTACTGCTGTTGCTGCTCCTGCTACTACTTTTGCTACTACTACTACTGCTGTTGCTGCTCCTGCTACTACTTTTGCTACTACTACTGTTGTTGCTACTATTACTACTGCTACTGCTACTGCTACTCTACTGCTACTGATTGCTGCTACTGCTACTGCTATTGGCTGCTGCTATTGCATTCATATAGGTGTCTTAAAATGAAGGTAAATATATCATTTTGCCCTTCATATACTTTATAAATAGTATAATAATAATAATAATAATAATAATAATAATAATAATTTAATAATGATGATGATATAAATAATAATAATAATGATAATAATAATAATAATAATAAGAATAATAAGAATAATAATAATAATAAGAATATTATTATTATTATTATTATATTATTACTTTGTTATTGTTATTTGTTATTCTTCTTCTTATTAATTATATAGATTGAAGGAACTAAATAAAAATCCATCATGAAATTACTATACTACTTCTATATACGTCTTTAAATCAGGATAAATCAGGATGAAATAATCATTCTGTCATTTTTAAGTGCTTTACAAATCTTACTACTCTAATAAAAGGGTAAATAATGGTGTCATGTGTCAGCACCATAATCATTCTCACCAATTTTTCCCCGCCTCTCTCCTATTAAATAATTACCTTAATTACTAATAAAATTATTTTAATATATAATAAATTAAGAAAGAAATTTATATATTAAGGTTATTTCTAAATAAATTAAAATTTTTAAAAAGTCAATTTTTAAAACAAAAAATAATCAAATTTGGGAGTTGTAATAAGAAACTTTTTTCAAAATAACATTTTATACGTTTATTTTAAAATAAAATATTTATTTTTTAAAAAATTTTAAAAAGTCGATATCACTGTTTTATTATTTATAGTCATTTTTGATACGTAATTTCAGTCATATCATATCTTAAAATATTATTTATAATTATTAAATTTATTATATTAATATTTTATTTATTCAACCCGTGTAATACACGGGTTTACTAAAGCTAGTTAGCATATATAAATTAGTAACACATAAAAAATATTTAATATACAACTCTTTAGAGTAAACCCACTAAACCATTTTAAATTAGGTAAATTGAATTTTAATAATGTAATCTATTATTCACTGACCAATAATAATGCATGCTATTAGTTTGACTAATAACACTTATAACTTTCACTTTTATTACCAATAACAATCTTAGAAACATAATAATTATATACTTATGCTTGATTTGTACTTAATTTTGTTAACAATAATGATTATGAACGAATAAAAAATATACAAGCTAAATCAAACATAAAATACATTCAAATCAAACGTAAAAAATTGATTATTATGTTACTGAGACTATTATTGGTAATAAAAGTGAAAATTGAGAATGTTACCGGCTAAATTAATTGTATGAATTATTATCATATAAACAATATTTTGGATTACTAAAATCTTATTTGCTTAAAATTATTCATGTTTTGAAGTTAATTGACTAAGTTTATATAGAAACCAATTCTAATAAACTCTGTATAAAAGGTCAACTCTATATGAAAAGAAATATATATAAAAAGATACTAAGAATAATAAAAAAAACTAATCAAAATTCATTTAGATAAGTACAAGAAAAACTAATCATATTATACAGTAACCGTAATAGCTATATTTTATTTAATATAATTTAACCTCAATTATATTTATTTATTTATTTTTGAACGGTAAATGTGCGACCCTGATTCAAAAGATAGTGTTATTTTAATCGGGTCCACTTATTCGTATTCCAACCTGGACCGCACCACCAACTCCAACCCCTTTAAAAGAAAACTTATTGTTAAAAAAATCCTTTAGCTCAACTCTAAACATTTTGCTTGACATAAAATTTTAACCTATTATTTTTCGACATTTACATGGTATGTGTATATTATGATAACCAATCAGGCTACTTTTTGATGATGGTTAAAGGTTAAATGTGGATGAAAGAGAAATACATCTCGAAAGTAGTAAAAAACAAACAAAAGCGCGCACGTAAAATATATTCTCAAGGGTCCTAATGGGGACACCGCAGGGGTATTTGGGGGTAGGCCTGACCTAAAGGTCACGGTTTGGGCAAAAGCTCACCACACCGTGACCGCAAGATCTCGCGGTCACGGTTTCTGTGTTAGTCATCCGACACCACGTGACAACAAAGTGAAAACCCGTCATCAAACCGTCACGGTTTGCCCTAACCGTGACCTTTAGGTACGAGGTACTCTGTTGATGTTGACAAAAGGCCCGGGATTCGCGCGTCACCTACTTAGAACCGTCACGGTTTGGCCAAACCGTGACGGTTTGTCGCCCAGATTTTCACAATAAATACCTTCCAATTTCATTCAACAACCATATTTCATTCAACTACCATACGTCGCCCATTTTTTGAAGTTCATTTTTTCAACAAATACATCCTTCTGTTTTTTTAACATAAATAGCCTTCGTCGTTAAAAAAACACGTTAATTCGAAAACAATGTCGGGTTCGGGAGATCATTATCAAAAGCCGAAGCTTCCAGATTTGAATGAGGACTCACATATCGAAGATTCAAACCAGGTTGAAGTAGTATCTGTTTTATTCTAACTTCTTATTTGAAATATCTAACTATTATCTTTTTTAGGAATATTACGTATACGGGAGTCACCCCCCGTGGAGGGAGGAGGAAACCAACCAGTCGAACACATTTGCTGAAGAGGTGTACAACTCTCTATTTGGACCGACGGGTTATCACACCCCAACCTTGACGGCGGAATCGTCGAGATGTGAGGGATAAGATTGTTCACAGCCACATAACGCTAATATTAAATCCAAATATATTATTCATAAGTTTCAAAGATAACATTACAAGCATAAGTCTCAAACATGAAATAAGTTCAAACATAACATGACAAAATATAATCTTTTATTTCATTAACTAGGTCCAAGTCCTAGATTATGCAAGCTTCAAAAGTTCACTTTAAACTTGAGCATGGCTGAAACATGATAAAAATAAAGGTCAACTAAAAATAGTTGGTGAGTTTCCAAGGTTTTCATACATAGTATGACAATGTTACAAGTAGCAATTTATGTCATAGGTTATAAGCTAGTAAGGTTATAGAACACATATCGTTACAACCAAACCTCGACTGGATACAAGTATATATGATTGGCTAAGTGTATTTGGTTTCCATGATGAACAAGCATACATCATCAGGAGTCGGCAATACATCGACTTTAGCACCAATAGGCTTGTCAGGCCCAAAGATCTAAGACGTCGCCAGGCTAGCAATAGTTAATGATTGTAAACAAACTATGTATCTCATATAATCACTTACAACACATAAATAACCATGACAAAAATATGAATTGCAAGTGCTTTACAAGTCTCAAACGTTTATAAGTGTATGATGTATAAGTATCATGTTTCACCCCAAAATAGTGTGGAATAAAGTAAAAAGGGGGCAAGGAAAACTCACATTGATATGAGCATTACAAGATGATATAAAAGATCCAAAAGATAATACAAAGTATTCATTACAAGGCACCTAAATATGTATATATTATAAGATTTAGGTAAAAAATAAGGTTAACGATATAACGAAAACTAGGGTTCCAATATGAATTTGGGATTTTTATAAATAAGGTTATTTGTCGACCGCGTAAACATATATTCTAATACAACGAAGAAAACTTAATTAATCCTTTTAAATTAACCCTTATAATGATTTAATCATCAAATGTAAACTAAATTTTACCATCAACATAATTAATCTAACATTAAAGATAACATATAAACCAAATAACAATTTAGTGATTTTATCTATTTAAAGTTTGTTTTTATGAAAATAATTAATTATAACATTTTCTAATAACATTTTATATAAAACAAATTTATTAAGGAGATTAAAGAAATAAATTAACAGAAAATAACTAGATAATTTCTAAAATAAACAAACTTTATAAAACCAATTTTTTATAAACTTTTAGAAATTTTATATAGCCTTTTTAAAGGCTAAAACCTTTTAAAAAAATGGCATGAGGGTGCCCGGGTTCGAACCTGGGACCTCATGGATGGGGAATCATGCTTTAACCAATGAAGCAAGGCTCTCAGCCGCGGTTCATTTGGGTTTTTAATTATTAAATACACACATTCAAACAAACCCCCAAACTCCCACATGAACCCTAGAAATGTGTTCGATCAAATTGAATATGAATTCGATTATTTTCATTGTGTTAACCATATGGCTTTTGTTCCTCGACTAAAATCGAGTTTAAACATGTGTTTAATCACCTGTTTTGTAGATTAATCTGATATGAACAATTGATGAACCCAGCCGCGACCACAACGAGGCTCGATTGATATGCAAACGATGATGGAAATCAAATTGAACTCGTGGAAAGCTTCGAATAAGGTTCTTGACGCAACGCCCCTTGCCAATTTCGGTTTAAACCAATCGGAGGATTGTCTTGGATCTAGTTGCAGGTTCACGATGAGGGAGGTAATAGTACCGAGGGTTTATGTGTTTCAGGTGTAATTGATGTTTGTAATCGATTATAGTTAGATAAACGTTCGATTAAGTTTAGTTAATTAGGTTATAATTGAACTTTAATGACCGAACGGTTAGAGGGTGATGTCGAGCGGTTTCCAAGCCAAATCGACACCTTTAACCTCGAATTAAAGCTCATAATGTGTTCGAATCAGTTTCAGGGTGTGACTAAAATCGATTAGGCTTCAAATTAGGGGGTTACAAGTTGGTTTGGAGCCTCGCCGGACTTGGCCGGAGTCCGGCCGACGAGGTTGCTGGAAAAGCAGGGGGTGACAAAAGGGAGGGGGTTTGGGTTTTAATTAATTACACATTTGGTCCCTCAAATTTAAGTTTCTTTTATTTTATGCAGAAACTTCAATTTAAAGTTTATAAATTGACATTAAGACCCCTAATCTTTAACTACTTAAAGTTTTAAACATTGTTAAGTTTAGTAACTATACAATTTATTTTTTATTATTGCTATTATTATTATTATTACTAACTTAGAAACTTTAAATTAAATAAGGAATTATACATAAATAGCCCACCAAATTACATAAATAGCATACCAAATTACATAAATAGCATAAAGAGGTCTTACAAAAATTAACTTTTAATTAACAAAAAAAATACGAGATGTTACACGGGTTACGGTGAATGGTACAGACATCCCCCTTGCAATTCTTACGAGCATGTCTCGAACACGTACCATTCACAAACAGAGCTGGATTACGGACATCCCCGTACCAGTCAGAACTAGAAATTACACATGTGTCGGATACTTTTAATGGGAATGACACAGATGAGAGTGACGGTTCGGTTCACCTCAAAGAAAACCATGGGGACACCGCCGAGCACGATGGGGATGAGGATCGGATAAGAAAGGCAACGGTTTCTTATAAAACCGATAAAGTACGAAGAGTTTTTATTCTTTTGTTTATTTTATTTTTTTATTTGTTTTATATATTGTTTTTTATGTCCAGCTTCATAATTTTTTCCAGAATTTTGATTCTCGTGAGGACTTGAAGAAGTGGGCTAAAATGAGAGGACGCGAGCATGGGTGCATCATTGTGGTGGGACGGTCATGAAAAAAAGATGTGGAACTATTATGCAATCGTAGTGGTTAACCTAAATTCACTGGCACAAGTAGGCGTACCGGGAGCATAAAGAAAGGATGTCCCTTTAAACTCGTAGGGAAGTACGTAGGAAAGAGTGACAGTTGGATGTTAGAGGTGAGAAACGAGATGCATAACCACGATCCTGTTATGCACGAGGAGGGCCACGCGTATCTTAGGAAGATGACCGCCGAAGAAACTGATCTTGTTGATAAGTTACACAGGCAGCACGTGCGGCCACGACATATCCATTCAGCCGTAAAGGAGCACTTTCCCCACAGCGTCTGTGTTGTTCAGGACATATATAATCTGACGTTGAAGTTTAGGGCTAAGGGGAGAAAAGGCATGACACCAATGCAGGAACTTGAAAACCTGCTACAATCTAAAGAGTTCGTGTATGAAACACGAAAGAATGCAGCTACTAAGGCCATGGAAGATGTTTTCTTTTGTCATCCTACTTCGTATAAAATGTGGCGCGCATTCCCGCACGTGATGTTAATAGACACGACGTACAAGACCAACATGTACAACATTCCGTTTGTTCAGGTTGTTGGCGTTACGTCGATGTCGAAGTCGTTTTGTATTGCGCATGCATTTATATCGAGGGAACGGCAGGACAACTTCACATGGGTCTTGGAGCAAATCAGAGATATGCTTGATGGGTGTGTAGAGCCCCGCGTTATTGTCACAAACTGGGACCTGGCCCTGATGAGCGCGTGTGACACAGTGTTCCCGAGTGCTACTAAAAACCTATGCATGTGGCATGTTAGGGAGAATATCAAAAGACGGTGGAATATCCTTTTCAAAATCGACATGTGGAAGGATTTTCCATATTGGTGGAAGACCTTGTGTTCGTCTCCCACAGAGGCATTGTACGATTACAATTGCACGAAGATGGAAAAAAAGTTAAATGAAGATGATGAACATGGTAAGAATTTCATAGTTATTGTTACTCTAATAATTTATTTGTTTATTTTATAAAATTGTTATTTCTTTCAGAGGTATGGGAATATATTTGGAATAATTGGTTGGTGCCGTACAAAGAGAAAATTGTTACTTGTTGGATGTACTACCACCTTAACTTTGGTGAATTTACAACTAATAGGGTTGAGGGCCAACATGCCAACTTCAAGAGTTACTTCACAGGGACCAATAATACGTTGCACACACTTGTCGGATATGTTTGTGACCTCGTGCGCGGCCAGGAGATTGAAATTTGTAAAACATTCGAGGTGTCCCGTGTGAAGATTAAAAAAGACCATCGACTGTCATTGTTTTCAAAATTGCATTATAAAGTATCCCTTTTTTGCCTTAGCCTCCTTGAATCAGAGTTGACGAAAATGGAAATGATTCAGGAGTTTGGGGGTTCATGTGGACACCAGTTGTCCACGTCCATGGCCTTGCCATGTGTTTGTCGTTTGGATATATACATCCGAGAAGGTTATTTTTTCTTTATACATTTTTTTACTATTGTCACACGATTGCATATTTTCACTAATAATTTAACCTTTACATCCAGTCACAAGTACTCCACTCGATGCCGTAGATCCACACTGGAGGAAGCTTGATTTCAAGCCAGCGTACGTCGCGCCGCCTGAACCTGACTACGATGAGAAATTTGATGACTTGAAACAAAATGTTATGTCGTCTCCCAATCCTCAAGTAAAAAAAATTATTTAAGAAATTATACGAGTCTTTGTTTTCAAGCAAGTCAAAACATAAAGAACCCGAGGTGCGTAATGACCAACGTGGTCGTCCAAATATTAAGGAGCAACAAAGAAGAGCGGACTCCAATACATCACAGTATAAGGCAGCTAGACACAACTCGTATACTTCCTCATAACAAACTATGCCTGACCCGGCGAGGTAAAGCTCATATACCCCCCAGTTTAAAATGCCCAACGACCGTTCTAATCGGGCAAAGGCTGCTTCAAATGTACCGATTACGGGAGCTGGCCTAGGGTTTCTTTAATAGTGAAACCAAAGGACGTGATAAAAGTTATGAAGTTTAAGAATCAGCTACCCCAATGGATTCACCGGTACGTTTCGAGTATAAAGATGTGCGGCCTGATGGTAACTGTGGTTTCGGGCGATCGCGGTGGCTTTAGGGAACAAGCAAAAAGAATGGTAATGGGTTAGGCGGCAAATGTTGTCGGAGATGGACAGAAACATATGGTATTGGCGGAGCAATTTAAACCGCGAGATGCCTGGCTATTATGATTCTGTTCGTAATAACTTAAATTGGTTTGACACGACTCAACCCGCACCCGATACCCATTGGCTAACTTTTCCGGCCCATGGACTCGTAATTGCGGAAACATTCACTTGTATTGTGCATCTTATTTCTTCATTTGGCAGCCAGACATGGTTCCCGCTGAGAACAGTCCCCGAACCATTATTTACCTATCCAGTTGTCGCACTTGCTAATATTAACCAAGGGCACTTTATTTGCATACAATTGGAAGGGGATTACCCAATGCCCAATGTGGGCTACCATTGGACGAGATTTACATATCAACAAGCACTAGAATGGCAAAATATGTATTAGGATCGTATAAATAATTACGTTAGAACAATGGATCGTCAAAGAGGCACCAATGCCAAATGTAAGCTATCATTCTCGGAGACATTATATATTAATCAAGATCACTTTATTTGATGATGATGATGATAAAATAATAGTAAAAATAATAGAAATAATAAAAAATAAAAATAATAGTAATAATAATAATAATATTAATAATAATACTAGAAATAATAGTAATAATAATAATAGAAATAAATTAGAAATAAATTAGAAATAATAGTAATAATAATAATAATAATACTAGAAATAACAATAATAATAATATTAATAATAATACTAGAATAATAATATAATAATAATAATATAATAATAATAATAATAATAAATAATACTAGAAATTATAATAATAATAATAATAATAATAATAGTAATAATAATAAAACACTAAATCAAATAGGAGGATAAACTGTCACGGTTTGACCAAACCATGACGGTTAGGGTTTCCGACAACTAGGGTTTCTGACAAAGGAGCAACTGTCACGGTGCAGCCAAACCGTCACCTTTTGCACTAACTCTATTTAAAAGCTATTTTTCCCATTCATCTCAGCAAACCACTCCCGTCAGCAAACACTCCCGTCTTGACCGGTTAAGACGGTAGGGCAACAAGGGAGTGGTGTGGGCTCGAAGCCCACTACCACCGGTTCATGGTAGGTATTTTTTGTAAAAAAATATTTACTTAGGAATATTTTAAAAAATAAGGCAAAATGTCACGGTTAGGTCTAACCGTGACCTCTTTCTTGTTCCGGCGCATGGCCCTTGTTCGGGCGCATGGCCCTTGTTCGGGGCGCATGGACCCTTATGGATGGTGACGGTTTGGTCAAACCGTGACATCTTTCCAAATGGCGCATGGCCCTTGTTTGGGCGCATGGACCCTTGTGGCGTTGTTGAATGAAGCTGTCACAGTTTGTTGAGGAAAGGGGTCACGTTGTGACCTTGCCGTGACAGTTTATATGGGTAAAGTGTCACGTGGAGGTCTAACCGTGACCTTTTAGGTTTCCCCAAACTCATATCTTAACCGTTTATGATCAATTCGGTATATCGAAACGGATATTTTTTTCATGAACATGCACACACATCAACATATATAGGCAATAAGAACAAATAATCTTCATAGTGCGTACATACAAACATGCGAACGTGTACAAACCGTGACGTTTTAATGATAACCTAAACAATCATATCGTGAACATATCAACATATATACATCTTGTATTTCGTAAACCTATATTCAAACATACATAATAAACTCTAATAATAATAATTGTAATAATAATAATAATAATAATAATAATAATAATATACTCTAATATAAATAAAAAATTAATAGTAATAATTTTAAGTTGATGCTAATAATAATAATAGTATTATTTTTTTTATTAAACAAAAAGACACATAATTAATAATATAATAATAATAATAATAATAATAATAAAATAATAATAATCAATAACAATAACAATAACAATAACAATAACAATAACAATAACAATAACAATAACAATAAACTAACTGTAAAACCTCTGAAAACTCCCAAAGATCAGTAACACACGATCTCAATCTTGTGAACGCGGAATATAAACAAGATTGGAGTAGAAGAAGATTGAATTGAATCACAAAAGAAGATATTCGATTGATAAACAGAAACCTATAAAAGGTCTTGTGCGATTTCGCACAGATACAATGATAATGAACGAAAACTTACATTACAAAACGAAACTACGCTATATATACTAAACTATGAGTTCTCGCGCGAGATCCCTTTCGCGTGGATCAAGCTTTCGCGCGGCTGCAGTCTTTCGCATGGAGCCTTTCTCGCGTGGTCTGCGACTGCGTATGACCTGCTTCTCGCGTGGATGCTTCTTTTCGCACAGATCTGTTTTGCCGAGCCTTGTTTATCTCCTACAATCTCCCCCTAGGCTCGGTGAAACATGATCAATCAAAGTCAACGTTAGCCTTCTTGTAAGATCCAGCATAAGCATACCATTTATTCCTCAGGATCCGGTCAATCATCCATACGTACTGGCAAGATAGAAAGTAAACAGACTCATCAGCTGAGATAGGGCAGTGTAACAGCTTGGATAAGTCGTCTTTGCCAAACTTCATTAAGTCTGCTGGATCAATGATTCGATAAGACTTGTCAATACATTTGATCACAGCGTGACCGGAATCCTTTTCACATCTCCAGGATAGAAGTTGCTTCAAAGAGTTTGGAGGAACTGGAGCATGCACAGGGACTTTTCTGATAAATTTAGGATGTTGATAGACTCGTATCTTCATTGGAGCTTTGGTATTTTCATCAATTCGTGTTGAGTCATCTATCAATTTCGATTTTGCAGTCCTAAAGTCTTTGAAATTTGTGCGCATCTCCCTTCTAATCATAGATCTTATGAGCTCAGCTTCACTGTGATTACTCTCATTGAAGAATGGAGCTTTGCCCATAGAGTATAAATCAGCAGCACGTAATGTATGAAAGTCTTGTGTGCTCTTTAAATAATCAATCTCTCCATTTCTTCTCTTTATCACATACATTCTTTTCTCACCATCATAAGCCCAGCTGATAACGTGAGACATTTCACCATACTTTTGTTTTGGCTTAGATATAAACAGAAAGTGAGCTTCAGTAGGTGGTGGTGGTGCTTTGAACTGTAAACCTCCTCTAGTGTATAGAGCAATCTGACCAGTATATCTGTCTTTGTAGTATCAGTAGGAGTTTCACCACTCACAGTCTCTGTAGGAATTTCTCCTTCTTCAAGATTAATGTCCTTGAATAATTCTTGAAGATTGTTGCCAAAAATATCTGTGTATTCAGTCTGTTCCTCCAGATCTTCAAAAATATCAAGTTCTTCTTCCACAGTTTCAGATGAAGTTTGTTGAAAAGAATATAATTCCTTTTCATACACACTTTCTGTGGCAGGGTCTATTGGATCATATCCTTCTGGATTACTAACACTTGGTCTATCGACATTGTCAGTGTCAGTCTCTCCAGTAGGACTTGAAGAAGAACCTGTAACATTTCCACCATCTCCACCATCATCTCCACCATCATCTCCACCATCATCTCCACCATCATTTCATCATCATCTCCACCATCATTTCCATCATCATCTCCACCATCATTATCATCATCATTGTCATCTCATCATCATCATCCTCTTCATCATCAGAATCAGCATAATCAACTAACTCTTCATCCTCCTGTTCATGAATAATAGGCAGAGTAACCATGTGTTCTGGCTCAACAAAAGCAGTAGAAGTGTAAGCCTCGGTGATAGGTACTTCAGATGAAACTGGAACATCTTCAGTAGAGCTACCACTTTGCTGTACAGTAGATGTTTGGGCTTCGTTGACCGTTTCCTTTTCATGAACTGTCTCAGTAGGAGGTGGGCTTGGAGATCGTCTGCTAGATTCACCAACCACAGTAGTAGATCTTATGTTCTGTGGCTGATGAAAGTAGGTCTGAGAGATAAATTCTCTAAGCTCGTTTAGTTGTCTCTCCAACCCAGATGAGTAGTCAAATATTTTTCATTTGTTGCTCAAGAGATGCTAATCTGGTATCTTTGATAGCTGAATCAAGATGAATCATGGTTATCTGATTAGACTTTTCTTCATTACTTTTCTTCAACTCAGCAATCAATTTCATATTTTCAAAATTTTCCTTCTCCAGGTTCTTATTCTTTCTTCTAATGTGATAGAACCTGGAGTGCTTGTTGATTCTTCTCTCTTGAAACTCAGGAGGAGTATTCAACAGTGTATCACATCAAACTCCAAATTCTCCTGATGAGGAGGTGTAGAGAAACCAGAAACAGGAACATTAGATGCTCCAGAAACAGGAACTGTTTCTGTTTCAGGACTAACAGTAGTCGTATCAACATGAGATTCTTCCCTTGTGATCACATTTGCAGGTGATCTCTGAACTTCAGAAGAAGTGGTCTGATCAGCCTCTGTAATAACCACTTGTGTTCGTGGTTTCCTGGGAATAATACCACCACGACCTCTCTTTCTCGATGGGAAGTCTTTTCTTTTTGCCATTCGTTTGCGTCGCGATGATGTACGTGGAGACTCTTCCGGGACATAATCAGTGTCCCTCTCTTCCTCACTTGGTCTAGATGATGTTGGAGTAGAAGGAGTAGGATCAGTCTGAATCACATAAGGAACATTCCCTATCTGATCACTAACAGTATCGGAACTAGAAGCAGAATGAACAACTTCTTCCATTCCTCCTTCATGTGTAGGGTCATCTTCAAAAAGCTTTTCAATCTCTTCCTCAATATTTTCTCTAGTAAAGGAAGTAGAAGCACCAGTCTGTGCATCATCAGCATGATCACCTTCAGCAACCTCATCATCATGTTCATCAATCTCAGAAAATCTTCCAATCTTGGCAAAACTTTCACCAGAGCATTTGTTGCCTCTGGCTCCAGTTAGATGTGAGAAAATCTCCTTCTTCACAGTCTGTACAACATACTTAGGAGATCTCTGAGTAGCAAGCTCAGGATAAGCATCATTTATCACCAACTGGATAAATCTCGGGTACATAATGAACTTCCTTCCAGGATTTGCTGTAGCATTCTTTACCATCTCCTGAAATATAACCCCAGATATGCTAAAGGGAATGTCATCAACCAATGAAACTAGTAGAGATCCAAACACAGCACTCAGGCTATCCATTCCGGCCTTCAAATTACTCAGACAGTGAATTACCACATGAAATAAATATTTCCAATATGGTGGTAACCACTTCTTCTCCAAACTTGGATATCTATACTCATAACCCATCCGAGATAGACAATCCATGACAGTATCATCATCTAATCTTGTTGGTGCTCCCTCTTGGTCATTAAACAGAAGAACTCTGTTTAGTATGGCTTGAGAAACTATCACCCTTTTATCCTTCACAGTTGCTGTAATAATCTGGTTTCCAGATTCGTCCTTTTCTAGACAGCAGTGCTCCAGAAAGAGTCTATCAGTTCGGCATAGATGGTTGGATCAGCAGAAATAGAATAAACAATCCTTGAGTTCTTCAGCCCTTCGATCATAGAATGAAATAGTTCCTTTCCTTCCGGAACCTCATCCAGATAAGCAACACAATTATGATTCTTGTTAAAGATCATTTGTGCCATCTGCAATGTCAAATGAGATCAAAATTAGAACACTCTTAAAAAAAACTTAATTATATCAAAATGATTTCAACACTTAGAACATGTGAACCACAAACTTTTACTTAGAAAAATTTATCACTTGAAAACACTTAATCATTTCAAAATTTTATTACATTTAAGGTTTATCACAAAAGTTATTGTGTACAGGTACAATTGAGACATAAGTGCTTCAACACTTAGAAACTATTCAACTTTCTGTTATGCGAAAAATTCATACAAGCGAAATTGAACTGCTTGCGACAACATTGTCTCATGCGAAATTGACAATTTTTCGAAAAAGGATTTCACGCGAGAATCCTTTATCACGCGAAACTAGGTTTCACGCGATAAACCTTTTCTCATGCGAAATCGTGTCGCGACTGTTCAGTTCCTGAAGCGATTCGCACAACCTCAACTCCAAATTAACCTTTCAAAAATTGATTTTAATCCATGAAATGCATATCATTGCTGTCGCCTAGGTCTATTAGGTTAATTTCATTCATTAATTTCATCATTTAAGTTCATTTATTCAGATTTTAAGACAAGGATGTTAAGTTCCCCTTAGTTGTTCAGATCTACAGTAACCGTATCAACTGAGAGATACCTTTTCAGAACAATCTTAGCGTAGTGATGACTAACTAAGACACACAATCACAAAAGAAGTGAGAAGATGATCGATTTTGATATATGCGAAAATAGGTTTCGGATGATGTGCGATTAGGGTTTTCGGTGTGAGATTAAGCGAAAAGTGAATTTGTTCTTTTCACTGTGACATTTATACTCCTGAGTAGTCACGCGACAATCCAGTTTCGCGAAAACACCTCTTTTCGCGTGAGGTTCCCTGTCGCGTGAATCAGTTAGTTTTCAAAATTTTTCAAAATTTTTTTTTCAAACTTTTCAATCCTTTTATTTTTAATGAATTTTGTCAACATAAAATGTTATTTACCAAGTGACCAATTAATTTAATGAATCTTCAATTTTCAAAAATTTTCTTGTTATTTATTTATTTTTAAAAATAAAACACTATAAAAGTAAAATAAAAACAAACACTTACAAACAAAATAACAAAGAAATAAAAACAATTAAAGAATCAAGATCGGATTTGCTTGTTTTTATAAATTTTCATAATGAGATCATATAGTTCTTTTGTCAAGTTAAGACTCTGTCCGGCTTTATTTAAAATAACTGGTTAAGTTGATTGTCAATATATTTTGTCCTTTTAAACTTATACTTCAGGTTTTACTCAGACACATAATGAGTGATATATATATCATGTTTTGTGTTAATTTGATATAAGTCAGTGGATCCCACAATCAGAACTTCTGTAGAATTATTATTATCCTTCAAGACACTATTGAGATTTTTCAAGTCACCCCAATTTGATTTAAACCATGCATTGATGATCAGTGATACCATTTATTGTAATCCTAAATATAACTATTTGAGCATAACTAGCCTGAGAAATAATTCTTAACCCGGAATATTAACAAGTTTAAGGACTTACTGACAGCCATTCGGACTTACGTCTGCCCTCTCAAGATGTTTAGGACTTACAAGCCATTCGGACTTACATGCCCCATCTTTCGATTTTGCCTTCCAAAGTTAAAAAATATTCTCAAATAGAAAATAGATACCATATAGTATGTATGTCTTTTAGACATATCTTTGATTTGTTTGTGCTTCTTGGCATCTTATATCCTATATGGCCTTTGTTGTTGGCATCTTTTTGCTCAATTATTTTCTTTTTGTATTTTTCTCTTTTTGTTTCTTTTTGTATTTGTATCTTTTATATATATATATATAGTTATGATAATCACTGAATCAATCATATACAGGCTTGAGTATGACAAGATTATATCTCTCAGTCTGTGTTAGAACATTTTTGGCACAGAATCCTGATATGTTCCCCACTAAATCATATTTCTTTAATTCAAGTGTAATCACTCAATTATGATCTTTTCATTTCTGAAAGCAAAGCCTATCAACATATCAAACATAATCCAAGTGTATTCGTATTTGAGCCTTTGAAAGTACTTATACTCATTTTGAACTTTGTAATATCATTTCTCATTTAAGCATGAAAATTTCTTCTTTTTGATTTTGATTTGGCAATCCTTTGATCTTAACTCCCCCTAAGACCAAAAAATATTTTTCAGAACTTGCTTTTCTAATTTTCTCCCCTAAAATTGTGATTGTCCTTTTAAGAAAAAGAAACAATTGCAATTTTATTCATTATTAAAAACTAAAATTTTTTTTTTTTTTTTTTTGTGAAGATTCATTAAACCAATTTATCCAAAGTTAATCATTCCCAATGATTGCACTAGGAAATCAAATCGAGAATGATCAAACGCCTTGGTAAATAAATCAGCAATATTTTCAGTTGACGGCACTTGTTTAAGATGAATAAGTTTACGATCAAAACAATCGCGGATAAAATGTATGCGGATGTCTATGTGTTTAGTTTTTGAGTGTTGGATGGGATTTTTCACGATGTTTAAAACTGCCGTGTTATCACACCAAATTGGTGTGTCATAAATGTTAAGGCCATAATCGAGAAGTTGTTGCTGAATCCAGACAAGCTGGGAACAACAACTCGAAGCAGCCACATATTCAGCTTCGGCAGTGGATGTAGAGACAGTGTTCTGCTTTTTACACTGCCAAGAAATGAGGCGGTTGCCCAGAAATTGACATCCTCCTGTGGTCGATTTCCTGTCTAAATTACAACCACCATAATCACTGTCAGTATAAGCAAATAAATTGAAATCGGAATTTCGAGGATACCAAAGACCAAGTTTGGGTTGACCCTTGAGATATTTGAAAATCCTCTTGACAGCTTTCATGTGTGATTCCTTTGGATCACTTTGATAGCGGGCACACTGACAAACAGGGAACATAACATCCGGCCTGCTTGCAGTGAGATACATAAGGGAACCAATCATTGATCTGTAAAGATGCTGATCAACTGATTCTCCTAATGGATCTGGAGTAAGAGTAGGACGAGAAGCCATTGGAGTTGGAGCTACTTTGGAGTCTTGAAACTTGTATTTCTCAAGAATTGTCTGAACATACTTTTCTTGATGAATGAGAATACCAGTCTCAGATTGAGTAACCTGAATACCCAAGAAAAATGAAATTTCTCCAAGTGAACTCATCTCAAATTTCTTCTTCATCACCTCTTCGAACTCCGTGCACATACTATCATTTGTGGAGCCAAAAATAATATCATCGACGTAGATTTGAACCAAAATGATATCATCCCCTGATTTTTGTATGAATAAGGTTTGATCAATTGCACCTCTTGAATAACCATTTGCAAGCAAATGTTCAGTCAAGTGGCATACCAAGCACGAGGTGCTTGATGTAAACCATATAAAGCCTTATCCAACTTGTAAACATAATCAGGATGATCTGGGTCTTCAAATCCAGGAGGCTGACAAACATAAGTTTCCTCCTTCATTTCTCCGTATAAAAACGCAGTCTTAACATCCATCTGGTACACCTTGATATTCATGAATGAGGCAAAGGCTAAGAAAATGCGTATTGCTTCTAGTCTTGCAACTGGAGCATACACTTCTTCATAATCTAAGCCTTCAACTTGATAAAATCCCTGCACCACAAGCGTGCTTTATTTCTAACTATAACACCCTTTTCATCCGTTTTATTCCTAAAAATCCACTTTGTTCCAATCGGAAGCTTATCTTTTGGTAGTTCAACAAGATGCCAAACATTAGCTTCTTGAATTGCATCAACTCATCCTGCATTGCTTCTATCCAGCTGTTTTCTTTAAGTGCCATTTCCACATTCTTGGGCACTGTTTGTGATATAAAGCAAGCATACAGACATGTGTTGATTGCTCCTGATCGACTTCTGGTAACTACACCTTGTGCAACGGGCCAATGATTGCTTCAGTTGGATGAGTTTTATGTATTCTCAATTGAGGAATCTCATCTGCAACCATTCCATCTTCCAAATTTGTAATATGTTCAACATTATCAAGAACTTCTTCAGTATGTTGAGATAGAGGCACATAAGTTTCATCAATTGTGTCATCTGAAATAGGAGTTTCAGAAGAAGTTGACACATTTGGAGACTCATCAAATGGAACCTGAATGATCTCTATCGGTGTGTGTATAGTGTCTGAAGAAGATGAAGATACCAGAGAACTCAACGATTCTTCCAGCTCCTGAGTAGAAATTTGTTCTGAAGAAATATCTAAAGACTCAGAACAGGCAGATACAGGCACAGAAGCTGTCGGAATATCTTTGGATGATGAAGCAGTAGCAGAATCATCAGATATCAAAGAAGGAAGTTCCTCAATTATTTGGTTATCCAAGGTGATTGATTTAGAATTAGAATCTGCAGATGAAGATTTAGAAATATTAAAATTTATGAACAAAGATTCATAATCATATACCCATGAAGGAGCTGAACCTGCATCAGTTATATTAAGTTCGTGCCAATCAATGTTAAATGACTCGATTATTTGTCTAGTTCTTTTATTATAAACATGATATGCAACCTTATTGGCAGCATATCCCACAAAGTAACATTCATCAGCCTTTTCAGAAAATTTTGAAGATGATTCGGTTGTATGTAACAAAGTGCAACAACAACCAAAGGCTTTAAAATATTTAACTTTGGGTTTGTGATTATAAAAGATTTCATAAGGAGTCTTATTTAATCTTTTGTTGATTAACACACGATTCTGAACATAACAAGCAGTATTTACTGCTTCTGCCCAAAAGAATAAAGGTAATTTGGCGGCAGAGATCATTGTTCTAGCAGCTTCAATTAATGTCCTATTTCTTCTTTCTGCAACCCCATTCTGTTGTGGAGTGCCAGCAGCACTGAATTGTTTGGCAATTCCCTTGGATTCGCAAAACTCATTCAGAGTTTGATTGCAAAACTCTGTCCCGTTGTCACTTCTGATGCATTTTACCTTTTTCTCTGTCTGATTCTCCACCAAAGTAATGAATTTGATCAATAGATGTGGAGTCTCATCCTTAGATGCTAAGAAAAACACCCAAGTAAATCTTGAAAAGTCATCAGTAACAACCAAACAATAAGATCTTCGACCCAAACTTAGAACACTTACTGGACCAAAAAGATCCATGTGTAAGAGTTGTAAGATTGATTCGACTGAAGTTGTGTGCAACTGGTTTGTGAGGAAGTTTATGTTGTTTACCTTTTGAACATGACAAACAATGTTCAGTTAAATGATATTCCTTTTCAGGTAAACCAATTACATGATTTCCACGTACAAGTTTATTCATGTTTTTAAGATTGACATGTCCTAATCGACGATGCCATAACATGGAATCATTCTCCGAGGCTTTGGATAATAAGCAAGAGGCTGTTACCAAAGAATTAGAACAATGCATATCAAGAAGATATGTGTCATTGTCTCTCGGAGTCCTCATCAAAACCCATTCTTCTGGAATAACAAAACCTGGTTTTAATATTAAGCATTCGTTATTAGTAAAGTGTGTTGAATATTGTTTGTCACAGATCTGAGACACACTTGGCAGGTTATGTTTTAATTCCTTAACAAAATTAACATTTTCAAAACTCAGGACGCCATTTGTAACTGTACCCCGTTTTGTAATTCGTCCTCCTTATCTCCTGCAAATATCACTCTTCCTCCGTTGTATGATTGCACATCTTGTAGTAGTGATAAATTACCAGTCATATGTCTTGAACAACCGCTATCAACATGCCATAGACTTTCAGTAGCCTTTTGCGGTTGTCCCTGCATTAGTAACAAATTACTTAGATTTTGGTACCCAAGTCAAACATGACTTGAGCACATTCTGAGTTGCAGTAAGACAAAATGATTTGAGATTATTATATTTTGTTTGCACATCATTTTTCTCATTTATGCTTTTAGGATTGACATTTTCTTTTATATCATTGGTCAAATTCTTATCCCGTTTGACATTAAACTCATTAGTAACCTTTGATTTCATATTATTTGATAGTTTTCCACGAGTGAAAAATAATTTTCTATTATGAGAAATAGAATTATGAAATCTTTGTTTACTTAATGATTTTTGTCTAAAAGGACAATTATTTGCCAAGTGATTGGTGTTTCCACACTGAAAGCATCTCTTCAGTTGTGTGTGGAAAACAAACTGTGGATGACAATTATGAAAATTGTCATAAAAACCAAAGTCAGATTGACTAGGTTTAACTTTCTCCACAGTCTCTCGAATCTTTGTTTCGTTTGACAATTGCAAATTCATCTTTTGCAGATTCGAGGAAATTGAAGTATTATGACCACTTTGATTCGGAGATTTTGCAATTTTGACTTGTGAAATTGTTGGTGTTGGAAAATGAACAGTCTTTGTCTTTGCTGGAGTAGGACCAGACTTTGAATGTGCTGGAGAAGGACCAGGCTTAGATATACGGATTGGTGCTGGAGAAGGACCAGGCTTTTGAATTGTGATTTTGCATGCAGAAGAATTATTCACTTGCAAATCTGGGCTACAAACATCTTGATTCACAAGGTTAGCATTATAATGAAGTTTATTTTTAAAGAATCGAGAATTCGTTTCTTTAAAAATATGTTCTTCATTTTCAATTACACCCTTAGAAATGAATCGACTCTTAAAATCATTTTCAATTCTTTCCTTTTGATTAGCCCTTTGATTTGCATTCAAATGATTTTTGCTATTAGATTGCAATTCATTCAAATCAACCTTCTTTTCATTTCCAGACAAATTTTGAGTACATGCAGATTGTGAAACTTTTACATTCTTATTATTTAAACATTCATTCTCATTCTCATCCTCACTCTCACTTTCCCAATCTTCAACCAACCCATCCACCTTCATTTTATCTGCAAAAAGATTTTCAGGTGATTGTTTAGTTTTGGGTGCTATGATAGGATCAACTGATAAGTTTATTTTAACAGAAGGTTTTATGTTTTGAGATGGAGAAAATCCAATCCCATAGACCATCTCAGAATCACAAATGTTCTCAGATGAAGGTAAACATGAATAATCATGATTAATTGGAGGTGCAATGTTAGAAAACCCAACACCACATTTTCCTCCTTTGATTTTCTGAGTCATTTGTGACTTGATTATGCCTTCAACCATCGTTGATGAAAGTTCAAATTTCTCAACAGTCAATTTAACCGTGGCTAATTCACTGTTGAGTCTGTTAATTTCTAGAGCGAGTTCATTATTTCTATTTGTCAAGTCATTATTAGTACATTCTTTATCATGAAGATTTAATTTCAAATTATAAATTGTTTTGTTTAAACCTTCAAGTTTTTCTTTAAAAATCCTTTCATTTGACTTGTGTTTACTAGCTTGATACTGAAGTTTTTCAACTTCCATTATCAGGCTTTCATTGTGAACTCTGTATCTTTGAACTTTCTCAACACATGCAGTTTTACATAAATCATTATATACCTTGGGTTCTGAAGTTTCTCCTTCTGCTTCTTTGACCTTCTTCACCATGAATGCTTTCAATTCACCATCTGATTCTTCCACTGGAGCACTAACAACAGTCTTTGGATTACTACATGGACTTTTGACTGTGAGCTCAACAGTGTCATCTTCAAACACAATCTTTTCTTTATCATTCTTCTCAACCTGTTCTTTCTTCTCAGCTTTCTCTTTCTCCTCTTCAATTCTCTCCTTCTCTTCTTCTTCTGTAGCAAACAAGCCCTCCAACAAGTCATCAGATACGAATTCAGCAAACAAGTTTTCTTCCTCTTCTGGTTCTGGCACAATCTTTGCAATGAGTGCATGAGACAAAGTCAGATCAAGGGCCTCCATTTGATCAGACCAATCGTATTCAGCATTTGTTTGAGAAATAATGCTTTATTGCCACTAGAAGTACCAGCTTTATCTTTCTTCTGCTCTATCTCCACAGTCACCATCTTCTTTGGGGCTTCATTTTGAACTGTTTTTGGTTCAGTACACTCTCTGGCGAAATGACCTGGTTTATTACAGTTGTAACACCTCAGGTTGGATTTATCGAAACCAATTTTGCTAGAATTATTCACACCAAACATTTTCCTCCCAGTTCTTCTAGCAAAATTCTTCGCCCTGTAGACAACCATGGCCATCTGATATTTGATGTCGTTTTCTTCAACATCATCCGGATTAACTTGTTGAAGATCATCAACAAGAATATTTGGAGCAGAAAGTCTTCCGGCCATAAATGCTTCATAACTTGTCATGAAAGTAGTGAAAAGAGCAAGATGCTCCTCAGCAATTTGGACAGTCTGTTTGGATGGATTAGTGGTAGCAACATAAGCATGTTGACCACTATGAGACTCTTGAGGTTGAGAGACTTGTTGGTGGATGATGGGGGAATAATGTTGAGCTGCTGGAACATGAACTTGATGAGTTACTGCTGGTTGCATATATGAAGAAGCTGCACTTCCCGATTGTTGTTGCTGACACATTTGTGTATAGCTGACATAGTAATTTGGATTACTAGCCATCTTTGCATAGAGAGCAGTTCCTTCAGCACCTAGAGAACTGAGATGATTAGCAGCTCGCTGCTTATCATCCATAGCATAAGACTTATAGTTGAGATGAGATCGGTCAACTGAAGAGTATACAAGTCTTTGGTTCTCTTTATCAAAGTACAGTTGTTATTCCAACTGTAAGGAAGTGAGTTGAGTAACTTCTTGTTCACAGTAATTGGTTCCATAGTAATACCAGCACTCTTCATTTTTGTGACCAGTCTAACAAACCTGGCCATTTGAGCTTCCAATTCCTCACCAACAATGTGATTGAACATGTTGAATTCTTGATTCAACATATCCTTCTTGCTCTCTCTCATGTCTTTGTTGCCCATTATCTGAGATTCCAGAGCATCCCATAGCACTTTAGCACCCCTGAACTCTTGAAACTTTTGTGAGATCTCAGTAGTAAGAGCCATAGTAATTGCAGCATACGCCTTATCATCCAACTCCAGTCTCTTGATGTCGTCTTCATCCCACAAATGTTCAGGTTTCTGAACCATTTCTCCTTTGTCATTTTTGTACAACGGAATGTAAGGGCCATACTGAATGGATCTCCACATTTTAGGTTCCGTGTAAATGACATATCTTTCAAATCGAAACGCCCAATCGGTATAATCATCTTCACATAAAAGCCTCGGTGGCTTGTTACCAGTTCCAATCTCAGTGTCTAGATGAAGTGAAGCAGTAAGATGCTTCAAATTCGGTGTAGTTGAAGCCATGATGAGCAGAAAGTTTAAAATCAGAATTCTCGTGCGAAATACAAACTTGTGCGAAAACAGATTTCGCGTGGAAAGAGTTTTCGCGCGAGGTAGCTCTTCGTGCGAAATTCCAAAGATACCCTTTTATGCGAATCGCACAAAAAGGTGAAATAACTGTCTTTGCGAAAACAACACCTTTTCGCGTGCGAGAACTTGCAGATGAAGCGAAAACGTCGATTTTGTGCTGAAACAGATTACCAACTGTTTGTTTTTGCGAATTTCACCTCCAATTCACTGATTAAGTTTGATCAAACTCATTTTAATCCAATTTTAATGAATTTTAAGTCAATTTTAATCAAAATTAAGCTTAAAGTCCACTAATTATGTTCAATTAGGTCCAGATTAGTCCAAATCTTCCACAATCGAGCAGCATAACTTTTCCATCTCAGAATCTAAGGTAATCGATGATGAATTCTTCAAAAATCAGGTAGAACTCAATCCAATTCTTCTCCAAATCGTGGTTCAAGAGCCTAATGCTCTGATACCAATTGTAAAACCTCTGAAAACTCCCAAAGATCAGTAACACACGATCTCAATCTTGTGAACGCGGAATATAAACAAGATTGGAGTAGAAGAAGATTGAATTGAATCACAAAAGAAGATATTCGATTGATAAACAGAAACCTATAAAAGGTCTTGTGCGATTTCGCACAGATACAATGATAATGAACGACTAACTTACATTACAAAACGAAACTACGCTATATATACTAAACTATGAGTTCTCGCGCGAGATCCCTTTCGCGTGGATCAAGCTTTCGCGCGGCTGCAGTCTTTCGCATGGAGCCTTTCTCGCGTGGTCTGCGACTTGCGTATGACCTGCTTCTCGCGTGGATGCTTCTTTTCGCACAGATCTGTTTTGCCGAGCCTTGTTTATCTCCTACAATAACAATAACAATAATAATAATAATAATAATAATATACTCTAATATAAAAAATATAATAATAATAATGATAAATAATAATAATAATAATAATAATAATAAATAATAATAATAATAATAATAATAATAATAATAATAACAATAATAACAATAATAATACTAAAAATATTAATATGGAAACAAAAGGTCACGTAGAGGTCAAGACGTCACCTCTTTGGATATTTTTTGAATCTGAATTCCCCTCGATTAGTACACCTGCTCTATCAAAAGGTGTGACGGTTTGGCCAAACCGTCACACTTTACTCATTTCATCTCTGATTTCTCCTCGATTACATCACCTGCCGTTGAACTAAAAGGTGACGGTTTGGTCAAACCGTCACCGTTTGGTTTCTGCTTTCTCCTTCAACCGTCCCCATCTCCCCATTTCACCACCATTTCCCCATTTCACCACCATCTCCCCATTTCACCATCCCCATTTCACCACCATTTCACGACCATTCGTCCCCTTCGTCTTTCACCACCGCCAAACCGTCACCGTGAGCCCTCCTCGTGACAGTTTCATCCACCATCTCCCACCACCACCGCCGCTGCACCACCACAAACGCGTATGTTATGTAACTGTAAAATAACAAAATACTTGTAACAACAGTTACATGTTTAATAAAAAAATTACTTGTAATATGATAACCGTGTGATAAAATAAACACAAAACACTAACTCGTATGTTATGATTAGGTTAACCGTGTGATAAAATAAAAATAAAAATAAAAACAAACTAGTATGATTAAAAAAATATAGAAAATATATACAATATGTCAAAAACAAACTAGTACGATTAAAAAAATATAGAAAATAAATACAACATGTCACGTTTTGGCATGACATATCTAACCTCAATTCTCACATTAATTACACACCCAATAATTACAACTGATCCCGAGGGGTGTTGTTGGACCCTAACGGTCACGGTTAGGCCTCACCGTGACAGTTAGGTCTTACACCCGACCGAACGGTCACGGTTAGCTCTAACCGTGATTGTTTGGGCAGGTAACCCTAAAAAAATCAGCGGTGTGCATAGAATTCCCGATTCTCAAAGATATGCATGTAACATATATAAGAGGTGAAAAAGGAAAAGACCAACAAAAGAAGAACAAGAAATATTTATATTTATATATATAAAAAAAACAATTAAAAAGTAAAAGAACCTCTTCAGACTCCATGTCAGTCGCTTCTCAGAGTCTTGTGTGTGGTTCTGTTTGTGTACATAGACCCTGCTGGGGAAGCTTAATATTTTGGGTAATAACATGATGAGAGAGAACACAAACACATATGCATGTACACATAAACTGATAAACACATTACACAATACGTGTATGAAAATTCAAATAAAAAGATATTTAAAAACGAAATATAATGTTGATTCTTAATCAAATAATTAATTACTAATTAAACTATATTAACGCTGTGATAATAATAAGATAATAGTACGACAGGAATGGGGAAAAATGAGTTGTCAAGTTCAATTCGGTTTTTCATTAAATTCTTCTTTCAACATGTCGTAGAGCATTCACATCCCATTCTGTAAAAATATGTGAGTAGAGTTTTTAAATTATATTGTATGGTTTTGGATGATTGTGAGTGGAGGAGAGAGAAAATATTACTGTTCATCTGTAAATTTGAAGATTCACTGTTCAACCCTTATAAATTTTTTAATATTTTTAAAAGTGATTGTGAGTGAAGGAGAGAGAAAAGATAATAATAAAGGTATTGAAAAATATTATTTAATTGAAAAGAGAGAGAAAAATTAGTTGTTTTTAGTGTAAGTATAAGGATAAAATAAAGAATGGGATGTGAATGCTCTTATATCTTTAATAACTCTTGTTTCCCCAGTCATAAATGCATGTCATACGAGGACACAACCCAAAAATCAAAGTTTCCACGCATATCATAAGATAATATTCGTTTGGTTGTAGTTTTTTTTTTAGAACGACCAACAAAAACTTCCATTATTTATCCGAATAGAACATACATCCCCGCCGGTTAGCAAGATGCTACGGCCCATTACACCACAAAAACGAAAAATCAAACAACAAAACAAGAACAAGATGCAAACTAACATAAGATACCCGTCTAATATGAACCCTTAGCCCGCATACACATTCCCCACTACGCCATTTTTGATGTGTTAAAACCAAGCCACTCCTCCCACTTTAGATCCCTCAACTTGGCGCTTTCCTTAATCCACAAGAAACTCATAACCTTGATCTCTTCAAACGTCCTTTTCACCGAGGCTTGTTTATGGTTAAAAACCACGTCATTTCTAGCTCGCCAAATACTCCACATCACCGTCAAAACAATTGCATTAAATATTTTTTTACATTTTGCCGAACTTATTAATTGGAGGTGAGCATGCAGCAAAGCCGAGATATGAAAAGCCACTAGGTTCGGGATTCTACACCATTGCTCTACTAAAGTCCAAACATGAGAAGAAAATTGACACCCCGTGAATATGAGTTCCGTAGTTTCATCTCCTTCCCCACAAAGGCCACAAAAATTATCCCCGACGCCAATGTTTCTTCTTCGCAAAGCCTCCACCGTTGGTAGCCGGTCTAAGTTTGCCCTCCACGCAACAATACATACTTTCTTTGGCACCCATTTATTCCAACAAGAGACCACATGTTGTTGATTCCTATTATATCTCCCCATGTATTTCCGAATCCCTCTCACCGAGAACACATCCTCACCTTGTAAAGCCCAACACCACCTATCCGGATTCACTGTGCGCATCACATCCGCCAACGGGCTCGATATATTTAGTAACTCACCCTCCGCTTCATTTGAAAGGAACCCTCCTCTCCATTCCCAGCAGAAAAACACGCCATGCACCCCCATTTTAACTCTATCCGCAACCATACAAGACTTATGTCTCTCCAATCTAAATAGAATCGGGAAGAGTGATGAAAGAGCCTCCGAACCCGCCCACAAATCATACCAGAAAAGTATACTTGACCCATTACCCAAACAGCCTTTAATCAAACACTTCAAACTAATATCATATTTGCCAAACAACTCATTAGCACCCACAATCTGTTTCCACACACCTGCAATAGATATCTTCAAGGGGATGAAATTCGATGATCTAGATGAACTATGAATAGCCCAAATAACCTTACACTAGAGGCTATTCTGATTGGTCTTAAACCTCCACCACCACTTGGCTATGAAGCTCAAATTCGTATCCCGAAGACAACCAAGGCCCACCCCCCTGCATTCAACTGGAGCAGTGACCTTATCCCAGGCAACCCAACTAATACAATCTTTATCTTCACTCCCCCCAGAAGAACATCCGCCTCAAACTATCAAGCTTACGGATAACTTGGCTTGGTGCCCGGAATAACGAGAAATAATATAGCGATAACGAATTAAGGACTGCTTTGAGTAGTGTTATTCTCCCACCGTAAGATAAGCACTTAGCCTTCCAAACCGACAGCTTCCTTTTAAAATTTTCTATCACGGTGTCCCAACTTTTACTATGTTCATGTTTGCTGCCACCGGGATACCAAGGTGAGTAAAAGGTAGTTGCCCAATATTACATCCCAACAGTGAAGCCAAATCATTTAGTTCACCCTCAGCCAGCCCAAAACCAAATAAGTAGCTCTTGGACAAATTAATTCCCAGGCCCGAAACTAGATAAAAGCACCTAAGAAGTCTCTTGAGATTTCTTGCATTAGCTTCCGACCACTCGCCACAAAATACCACATCATCTGCATATAACAGGTTTGAAACCTCCGGCCCATATCCGTCCACCTTAATCCCCCGGAACAAACCAACTGAGCAAGCTTGCTTAACAATCCCCAACAGGCCTTCCATGGCTAGAATGAACAAGAAAGGAGACAGGGGATCTCCTTGGCGCAATCCTTTCCGACAATTGAACTCAACCATTGGGGATCCATTAACCAACACCGAAGTTCTTGCATTAGACATAATTGACATCACCCATAATCTCCATCTTGGGGGGAAGTTCATTTGTTTGAGGATGTCATCCATAAAATCCCAACATAGAGTATCAAAAGCTTTCTCAATGTCGACTTTAAACAACATTCCTCTGTACTTCGTCTTCTTCATCCACACACTCAATTCATTGAGAATAAGGGGACCATCCAAAATACATCTATCTGACAGGAATGCAGACTGTTCCTCAGAAATCAAGCCGGGTAAAATCCCCTTGACTCGATTAACTAGCACTTTCGATATGACCTTGTTAATACATCCCACTAAGCTTATTGGTCGGTAGTCTGACAACCTTAATGGATCCTTCGATTTAGGAATGAGAGCAATAAAAGACGAGTAGCATCCAAAGCTAACAACCCTATATTCACAGAATTCTTCAAATAGTCTAAAAAAGTCCATTTTTAACACGTCCCAAAACCGCTTGATAAACTTGAAATTAAATCCATCCGGCCCCGGAGCCTTATCATCTTCACAATCCCAAACCGCTCTCTTGATTTCTTCCGCAGAAAAAGAGGATACAATTGCGTCCGCAATATCATTAGGTAGTCGCTTAAGTCGTGGGCAAGAAAAAGATGGACGGTGTCTCAATGGATTATCAAACTTTCTGGAAAAGAACTCAACTACCTTATTCTTAATCTCTAATGGTTCAGAGATCCACACATCATCAACCGTAATCCCATGTAGCCTATTATTTGTCGTATTGCTTTTAATGATCCCATGGAAATACCTTGAGTTCTCATCCCCATCACTGCCCATTTAACCCGAGCCTTTTGTTTAACATCCATGGCCTTTAACCTACTTTCCTCCGCTATTTCTTTCTTTGCGTTAATTCTAGCTTCAATCTCTGAGTTGTTTAATTGACTGGATTCAACAATAACCTCCAAATTTTCCACTACATTTCTCCACTCCATACTCTTTTGTTCCCTTCTTTTCTTTTCCGCAGCAATCCATAATTTGATTCTGTTTTTCGGCCATTTCAACTTAATGGCTAACGACAAGTCCGCAGGCCCGTTAAATTTGAAGTTTTTCCCAATAAAGCCAACATATTCAACAAAACCAGGAATCTCTATCCATGAGTTGAAGAAGCGAAACAGAATATGACCATAGTCCATGGGCTTAATTGCAAGTAAGATAGGACAGTGATCTGACCATAGTCTTGCCAACCCAGTCACCCGCGCATCCGGCCAAGAATCAAGAAAATCCCAACAAACAAGAAATCGATCCAGCTTGCTCAGTTTGTCTCCTAGACCCGACATGAACATGAATTGATGACCCTCCATATTGTATTCAAACAAATATGCGTCCCGAATAAAATCATTGAAAGTCGCTGCGTTTGAGGGGTAGAAGACCGAATTCCTCTTTTCCTCCATGCACCTTACCTCATTAAAGTCTCCCATCAACTGCCATAACCCATTCATGGAGTGCCTTACACCACACAGATCAGCCCATAGCTCCCTTCTACCAGCTACATCATTAGGCGCATGAACATTTGCGATATTGATTGTAAGCCCCGAATCCGGGAGAACACCAAAAACCACCACGCAATGTCTTTTTCTTATGCTCCCCATTCGATGGAAACGTGTTGGGTCCCACAAACTAATTAAACCTCCCGCTGTACCCACGACATCTACGAAATCGTATTCAAATTCCGACCTTCCCCAAAATTGACTAAGCAACCACTTTGGAGGCTCCGCAATCTTTGATTCCTGAATCGCCAGAAAATCCACCGCGTATGATGTTTTAAGCCCTTTGATCCAACCTGTTTTACCACTTTCTCGAGCTCCCCGCAGATTAACTGATAGGCAATTCATTGATGGAGACTATTATCGATCTCGCGTACTATTTCATCTGCAATTTCACCTGTAAAGCTAGATAGATCAAAATCAACTACATTACCCACCTTAACAGTTGCATCTACTTCTTTATTAATCTCAACAGCGAGATCATGTTCAGCTACCACAGGATCTGGATCTGTGTTCGGGTTTCTACTCCCACCGTGTAATACCTCAACATTATTGGTGCAGATCTCCTGTCCGCAGGCCGCCATATGCTCCTCTGTATCAATCGACTCTCTGTCCCCCGAATTTTCGGTTATCTCCATATTAAGATCTGGAATATTATCACAGCACCCCCGAGGATCAAGTATCCTTTGACTGATTTGGGATAAAATCTCATCCTCCCTAGATGGGCTTGAGCATGTACGGGCCCTTTTTCTACTATTCTTTACCAATATTGTACCCATTTTAAACTCATGAGGCCCACCTAGCTGAGGCCTAAAAGTTGGAAGTACATGGTCCAACGGAGATGGCCCACCCTCTATATAATGAATCGAATTAGTAGCCGCCAAGGGAATACCTTGGGACTCACACTCCACCGTAATTTTGACACCTTTTTGAACTTCCCGAGAATCCACCCATGCACACCATGCATGCGAGCCTGCGACCCTAGACCTTCCTCCTGATCCACGGCCCTTTCGACTTCCTCCGGGCTGCCCTCACCCCTGCCACCGTCATGGTGGTCCACACGGTGGTCCTCCTCCACCCGAAGCTCCCCTTGTTCCAACTCAGTATCTTCTTGACTTTCGTTTGGTTCCTCGAATTCAGGCACCCATGAGACACCTTCCTCCACAACCCACACTCTATACAATCTACTCCTCCAATTCAATACAATCTCATTATCAATCCTCGGCATCCTATCAGTGAGTACATAAGTGAATCCCGTCGAATTATCATTCTTCAACCATGAGAATCCGACGGCCAAACCACTTTCCCGAACAAGCCTCCCACCTTGTCAAAAACCTCACCGTCTCTGATGGAAACTAGGACGCTGAGTGTGGTAAGGCATTTGTCAATACCCATGATATGCTTCCATGGACAGATTTTAAACGGTAACCGGAATAAAGTTCCATGCCCGGGACGACCCATGAATTGCCCATGTGACCTTACGCCACAAGCTTTTCTGATCGACCTTAAACCTCTACCACCATTTAGCAAACAAACTCAGATTAGCATCACGAAGGCAACCTATGCCAACCCTCTGGAGTCAATAGGAGTGATAACCTTTTCCCACGCAACCCAGCTAAGTTTAGCCTTTTCATCATTACCGCCCTAAAAGAAAGTTCTCCTTAAACCCTCAAGTTTTCAGAGTACATCCACAGGAGCCCGGAACAAAGAGAAAAAAATATAGTGGCAACGAATTAAGAACCGATTTAAGCAGGGTAATTCTTCCTCCGATCAATAAATACTTGGCCTTCCAAGCAGACAACTTACTCCTAAATCTCTCGACGACTATATCCCAGTTCCTTACAATATTCATGTTTGCCGCCACCGGTAAACCAAGATAATAAAAAGGAAGTTGTCCCAATTTACACCCCAACAACGAAGCCGTGATACTTAGCTCCCCCTCGTCCACCCCGAACCCGTAAATAGAACTCTTTAAGGTGTTTATTCTAAAGCCAGAGACAAGGTAAATGCACCTTAGTATCCTCTTGAGATTCCTCGCATTTGACTCCGACCATTCTCCACAGAACACAATGTCATCAGCGTATAGCAGGTGCGAGATCTCCAACCCATGGTCGTCGGTCCTTATCCCTCGAAACACCCCAACCGCACATGCTTCCTTCACTACCCTTGAAAGACCCTCCATGGCTAAGATGAATAAGAAAGGAGAAAGAGGATCACCTTGTCTTAGCCCCTTCCGACAATTGAACTCATCCGTGGGAGAACCATTTACCAAGACCGACGTCCTGGCATTGGACACAATCGACATCACCCAAAGCCTCCATTTATGAGGAAAGTTCATTTGACTAAGGATGTCATCCAAGTAATCCCAACAAATCGAGTCAAATGCCTTTTCAACATCAACCTTGAATAGCATACCCTTATACCTCTTCTTCCGCATCCATGCGATTAACTCGTTAAGAATTAACGGACCGTCAAGTATGCACCGGTTACACAAGAAGGCAGATTGCTCCTCAGAAATCAGGTCACTTAGGACCCTTTTAGCCGGTTAACAAGAACTTTAGAGAGCACCTTATTAATACAACCCACCAAGCTAATAGGGCGATAGTCCGATAGATGTAATAGGTCTCGAATCTTGGGTATGAGGGCAATAAATGCAGAAAAGCAACCTGAGCTTAGAAACCCCTTATCATGAAACTCATTGAACAATCTCAAAAAATCTAACTTTAAGACGTCCCAAAACCGCTTGATGAACTTAAAGTTAAACCCGTCCGAACCCGGTGCCTTATCATCCCCACATTCCCAAATGGCACACTTTATTTCTTCTTCCGAAAAGAGGGAAATAAGCCCACCCGCTTCAACATCCGATAGTCGCTTCAGCCTTGGACAATTGAGCGAAGGCTGATTTAGTAGCGGATCGCCAAATTTCCTAGAAAATACTCTACCACTTTGTCTTTAATCGCCATTGGCTCAGAGACCCATTCGTCATTACCATAATCCCATGTAACCTATTTCTAGCAGTGTTCATTTTTAATAACTCCATGAAAATACTTGGAGTTTTCATCCCTGTGAACTGCCCACTTAACCCGGGCCTTCTGTTTAGCGTACATAGCCTTGAGTCTGTTGTCTTCCTCAATCTCCCATTTCGCATTTAACCTTGCCTCCATCTCCAGTTCGCTTAATTGCCGAGACTCCGCCATTGTTTAAAGTTCTTCAACTACCTTCTTCCACTCAATACACTTTTGTTCCCTTCTTTTGCGCTCCGTTTCAATCCATACTTTTATCCTAGTTTTCAACCATTTCAACTTTGTGGCTAGCGCCAAATCCGCAGTCCCCGAGAATGTAAAATTTTTGCAAATCGTGATAACATAGTTTGCGAATCCGGGAACTCAAACCAAGAATTAAAGAAGCGAAACGGAATAGGACCAAAGTCATTATATTTTATTGATACTAGGATTGGACAATGGTCCGACCAGAGTCTAGCTAATGCGGTCACCTTCGCGTCCGGCCAAGTGTCAAAGAAAGATCGACATACAAGCACACGATCCAGCTTACTAAGTTTATCACCTCTACTAGACATGTATGTGAACTGATGGCCCCCCATGTTATATTCACACAAATCTGCCTCCCTTATAAAATCATTGAATTTTTCCGCATTAGGTTGGTTGAACACCGAATTTCTCCTCTCCTCCTCACATCTCACCTCGTTAAAATCTCCCATCATTTGCCATAAACCGGGCAATGAATCCCTTACTCTACCCAGTTCAGCCCATAGTTCCTTTCTACCTGCTGGCTTATTTGGGGCATAAACATTTGCTATGTTAAGAGTAAAGCCCGCTTCTGGATAACTCCGGTCACCACCACACAGTGCTTTAACCTTATGCTCCCCGTCTTGTGAAACCGTGTTGGATCCCACAGACTTATAATCCCTCCCGCCGTACCCGTAGCATTCACAAACTCATATTAAAAAGCTGATTTCCCCTAATATTGACTGAGTAACCAACTCGGAGGATCCACAATCTTGGATTCCTGTATTGCCAAAAACTCAACCGCGTATGAAGTTTTCAAACCTTTGATCCACCCCGCTTTACTACTACCCCACATTCCCCTCAAATTTATCAACAATCAGTTCATTGTTAAATCGTATTCCCCCGGTCTTGTACAATCTCTACCGCAACCCTACTTTTGAAACCCGATAAGTCAAAACCAAGTACGCTACCTACCTCGATCGTAGCGTCAACTTCTTTGTTGATTTCTTCAGCAAACTCTTGATCTTTAGCAATTATTCCTTGAACCAAGTTTAGAGAGCATCTCCCAGCTAACGACTCGTTACTTGGAGAAGAATTCCCACTTCAGAAATCTCCCGGTTGCTACCCAGCCGAACCCAATGCCCTATTCTCCATATTCCCATTTATCTCCATATTAAGATCTGGGATAGTTTCCTCGTCCCCATGACGTCCCAAAATGCGTTGACTAATTTAGGAGAGTAGCTATTCTTCTCTTGTTGGGCTTGAGCACGTGCGGGCCCGCTTCCTCCCGTTCTTACCCAATGTCGTTCCCATCTCAAAAATACAAGGCTCAACTGAAATAGGCCCACCACAAGGAATCGTTGAGCCCATCCGGACAGGCCCACTATCTTCTGAACTTAGCGCATTTACACCCGGAACATTATTTTCTCGGGACCCACCATCCGCCGCAATATTCAAATCACTTTGAAATTCCCGAAGCGTACCATCATGCACACCATGCATGCAAGTATGCGACTCCACCTCTACCCCCGTCCCCACAGACCTTTGGCTTTCCACCGGAGCACCACCAGCACCACCGTCCTTACGGTTAGCTACCCCTACCCGGAATTCTCCTTCCTCCAGTTCCATGTCCTCACCCAAACCTTCCGCCTCCTCAAACTCAGGGACCTAGGCGATCCTTCCTTCGCCACCCAAATTCTGTATGAGTTACCCTTCCAATTGACTGCCACTACCTCATCGATTCTCAGCATTCTGGTAGTAAGTACGTATGTAATCCCAGCGGAGTTGTCAACTTTGAGCCACGAGAACTCCGACGGCCAGACTACCTTCCCATAGTAGCTTCCCACCCGATCGAACGTCTCACTGTCTCTAAGGGTAATAGGAACACCGATCACTTTTAGCACAGCGATCCTACCGAAATCAGCATCCTGTCCTAACCATAACTTGGCGGATTCAAGGTGGTTTTTCCATTTCTCAGACTTATCGTATAAAAATTCCTCCACCTCCTTCCGGTTTTGGAAAGTAATTAACAACGATAAACCTCCAAGATATAAGACAGCAACCTCCCGGAATCCCAGTTTAATCATCAGCTTCTTTACCCCATGCAAGGCCTGGATATTTTTTGCAGCTGCGAGAGCCGCCCTCCTGAAGCAATGTTTTGGATACGTTGACCCGTCACCATCAAAATTGATAGAAACTTTTGGGTAGAGCTAGCCTGTTGAGTCTGACCCATCCCCTCCGCACTACCTGTACCTGGAACACTAGATTTCGCCACCCAAGTAGGAGAGTTCACCACCTTCTTCGCCCATGCACCCCGATTAGCAGCTACTTTACCGTGATTTATTATCTTGCGAAACCTATCGTATTTCGCCAGCACCACCTTTATGTTAGCGTCCATAATCTTCACCTTATTTAAGCTTCCCAGCACACCTGTCTTGTCTCTTATCTTCCCACACCGCACAAAACCAAAGTTTTTTCCGGTCGCATCCTTTCTCCTGGGAACGAAAGCGTCCGTGACCCTTACGAACGGCTGAAATGCTTTCCACAGTAAACCACAAGATGCACGCTCTGGGAGGTTTGTTACCAAGAAAGTGGTAGTGGTTTCTGGGTCATCTTCAGGCCAGTTTTTCCGGCCTACCGATGGGTTGCGTCTTCCACCCCTTGAACCGCTCGACATAGACTCCAGGACCTTAATGAGTTATTATTTTATCTCAAGGTTTCTTTAAAAAAGAGAAATTACTTAAGCATTTGAGCATATTCACATGGATGTTTGGGGTCCATACAACACACCTTGTCACAATGGGTTTAGATATTTCTTAACCATAGTTGTTGATTTTAGCAGGGTTACTTGGACTTATTTGCTTTCTACCAAAACCAATGCTTTTGTTATCTTACAAAATTTCATTCACATGGTAGAAACACAATTTGACACAAAGATAAAATGTTTAAGAACTGATAATGTCTTTGAATTAGGAACAACCACTACTCATGCTCAGTACTTACTTTCAAAAAGAATTATACATCAAACAAGTAGCATTGCCACTCCCCAGCAAAATGGTATATTGGAACACAAACATAAACATCTTCTAGAAATATCTAGAACCCTTCTCTTCCAATTAATTGCCTATTATTTTTTGAGGTGAGTGTGTTTTAACTATCACACACTTAGTTGCTGTTTGTTTTTTCTGCAAGAAAACGACTGCAGTCTGCGGACCACATCTGCCGACATCTGCAGCAGAAGAGATGGACCAAATGTCTGCAGTCTGCAAGAAAAATACTGTTTGTTTGTTTAACATCTGCAGAATGCTGAAATATTCTGTAATTAAACTAAACTTATTTTTTAAACTTTAAAAACAACTAATACATAATATATATATATATATATATATATATATATATAAAAGTCATAGAAATACATTAAAATTGGGAATTTTAACCTACATACTTTTCTACAACACGATTAACAAACACAAATTCAGTCAATCTATGATAAAAAAAAGCAAAGGAATATCAAATAACCTCATCTTGATTATTGTCAACAGTCTCTTTAATCCTCATAACCTCACCAAAAACTTGCGATTCCTCTTCGATCTCATCGCTCAAAGCTTCTGCAACTCCATAATTGTAATCACTAACATGATGATTACCAACATCAACCTCTTTATGATTATCATCATCATCATCATCATCATCACCTTGGCGTTCATCATCTCCAGGAACACCTAACTCAACTTTATCACACCCATAACACTTGATCAACTTACAACTAAACAAAGTTTGAGCAACGGTAGCACGGGCCGAAGGGGGAGGGGGGCCGAAGGGTGAGTGGGGGCCGAAGGGGGGGGGCGAAGTGAGTCGACGGTGGCGAGGTGGCGACGGTGGTGAGGTGGCGACGGTGGCGGTGGAAATGTGGGAAGGAGGAGTGGGGTGGTGGGTATGTGGGGAAGAAAAGGGTTAGGGTTCAAATGAAGAGTTCAGAAGAGTTTAGAAGAGGTTGTGAAGACCTTGTTCCACATCTTCTCTGTGCAGACGTCAGGAAGACGTTTTTTAATGAAACGTCTTTCAGAAAACAAACAGTCTGCGAAGTAAAAACCTCTTCCCGCGTCTGCGAGCGCGCAGATGAAGAGGTGAGGAAGAGTTTTTTTCAAAAAACAAACACTCCCTTAATCATTTGTTTCTTACTAAACTCTTACAAGGAAAGAGTCCTCATGAAGTTCTATTTTCTAAACCTCCTTACACACACCTAAGCTCTTTTGGGTGTTTATGTTATGCTTCTACTCATTCCCAAGAAAGAGATAAGTTCCAACCTCGAGCTCATCCTTGTCTTATTTTTGGCTATCCTATAGGAAAGAAGGGTTACAAGCTCTATAATCAATGAACTCATCTAGTATTTGTTTCTAGGGATGTTCTTTTCTTTTAGACAATATTTCCTTCTATTTCTGCTTTTAATACTTTTTCTTTTTTACTTTTTTACACTTATCAGCAATGATGTCTTCCCTATTTTCTTAGAGAAAAAGCCTTGTTCTTTTATTTTGTCCGTGTATATGGGTGGGTGGGGGTGTGTTCTTCTCGGAACCATATATATCACGACAACTAAGAAAAACAATCAAAATCATTTATTTATTTGTTTATCTATTTAAGATTCTAACGTGACTCCGGCAAATGTGTATGTAACTTAATATGAGTAACAAAGAAAGGAAATAGAGGAAATAAATTAATTAACTAGAAAGAAAGTTAATACTATTTTACGATCACATCTTTCTCATTTAGTATAAGTTAAAAAAAACTAAAAAGTATAAAAACTAATCCCAATAATCAATCTCTTTAAAAAATGCTGGAGTCATTGTGTATTTATTATTTAGTGTAGTTTATTGTGTATATTTGTTAGTTATTGTGTTTTTTTAAATGATGAATTTAAAAAAAATTATGATGACATAACATTGTTTTGTATCTCTAATATGTATAACTCAATAATAATTTAACAACTAATTAATCTGATATATAAAAAAATAACAAAGTAACAAAATATATCATTGTGTTTTTTGATCATTATTATGTTATGTTAAACAATATGAGTTTTGAAATATACATTAGTCAAATAACATTATTGTGAACTTCTAATTGTAAAACATAATAAAAGATAATAATAAGTTTTATAAGTTATAAAAAATAATAACAAAAATAACACATTATGTTATCTTGAACACTATGAGTTTTGAAAAATATATTGATGAAAGTATACCATTGTAGTTCTAATTGTAAAACACAATGATAGATAACAATTTTATAATCGATAGAAACAATATAAAAAATAACACAAAATAATATAACGTATTTGACACAATAACCAAAATGTTATATGTGTCAAACACATAATCATTCTTAGAATTTTTAAATTAAATCCCATTATCTTTTAATAATAGAACATGGGATTTTAATAATTCAAATTACCGACTATTGAACAATATTAACTCCAACTAATAATTTAATCAATATTAATCTCAACTTTTAATTTTATTACAAATAGCACTCGTAGTCTGACATTTTGTTAACTCTATTTAATATTTTACAATGTTGTTCATGATATGACATATGACATGACGTACTACATAATTGAAATAAAAAAAGATAAATATATCACTCAATTTGTATGTATCTTTGCCTTCAATGCTCAACCGATCGGGTTACGCTAAATAACTTTAAAAACTATTCTTTTATAAAAAAATTGTGTAATACATTTATATTTTTAATTGTAATTATATTATATGTCACGTGATATGTTATCAATAACTAACATTGTTAATGAATAGTTAGAGTACTATTGGGATTATTGTTAGTAATAAAATCAAAAATTAAAATTTAAACTAGTCAAATTATTAGTTAAGATTAATATTAAGAATAGTAAATAGTTTGTATTAATAAAAACCAATTCTCCTTTAATAATAGATGAATAGTTTAACTTTCTTCTCGTGACTTCTGGTAATATTCTAGTTTTATACATAACCCTCACCAATATTTCTTGTATCGAAATTTGAGATGGAAAGAGAGTAATAACCAGAGTAAATGAATTGAAGAAAGTAGGAACCAAATTAGAAGAAGAAGAAAACTTATTATGTCGTCATTTTTACTCGAACACAAACATCAACGACCTTTAAAATCCGTCACAATTAACGATGTGTATACATCTACAATCTTAGGGTTGCAAAGCGAACCGAACGAACACAAACAAGGCCTTGTTCGTGTTCGTTCGTTAAGAAATAAACTTGTTCATGAACTGTTCACGAACACTTACCGAACAAGATTTCTTGTTCGTGTTCGTTCATTAAGAAAATGAATATGTTCATGAACTGTTCACGAACACTTACCAAACACAAATGAACACAAACAAAAGCAAACGAACACAAACAACTGTTCATGAACATGACAAACACAAAAAAACTCATAAACACAAACGAATACAAATTATTATATATTTATTTTAGAATAAAATTATACTTTTTATTACAAACATTACACAAAATCAATAAAAATAATAAGTAGTTAACATAAATACCAAAAAATACTTGATATAATAGTTATAAAAATAACTGATACATTAATTAAGAATATAAACGAACATCTTAACGAACATAAACGAACACATTATCGAACGTTCACAAACGAACATTAACGAACATAAACGAACACATTATCGAACGTTCACGAACATAAATGAACGAACGCGCCTTGTGTTCATGTTCGTTCGTTTAACTAAACGAACGGAATTTTCTTGTTCATGTTCGTTCATTTACTAAACTAACGAACATAAACGAACTTCCCGTCGAACGGTTCACGAACTGTTCGCTGAACATTCAGTTCGTTTGGAGCCCTATTAACAATCTTATACACCCTATTAACAATCTTATACACGTTATTTCAATATTTATTTAACTCGTTAGAAATCACATGCACTAGTATAAATGATTCGATTTTACAGGGATGCTGAGCTTCACAAAACAACAAGCGGGGAAACCCATAAAATGGAAAGACAGAGATCCCTTCCTTTGACGTTTGACATGAGCACAAGCTTAACGTTTTTTTTTTTTTTCTCACAATAATTGATATTTAACAATAAAATAATGAGATAATAACAAACTGAATACATATAAGTTCACGTGAGACTAATTTTTCCTTGTTAAGGGTGACCAAGTCTCTACGAATTTGTATTTCAACAAATGACTGTAAACAAATAGTTTAACAGATTGATTTTTATTTAATATACTATTTAGATTTTCTCTTATATTTAATATAATTTATTATATTTTAGAGTCGTCGACTTCAAACAAATACTCTTGTCGACGTGTTATTTTAATTTTTTCCTCTAGTTTTGATTTTAAAACCCTATTTTTAGAGCGGTGCATTATGAACCTAATTGTACCCCGTTTATTGATTTCTTGTCAACCCTTCCTCAATGTTTCTTAATCTAGCATCTTGTTTGGCTCAATACGATATCTTATATATTAGGGTACTTGTGTACTGGTTTAATAAGTTAATCGAGACACGATGGGACCTGAGTTTGATGAATACGTTATATACTTTTTTTGAAGTTCTATAATAACAACTAAGGTATAGTATAAATTAAGCAAAACTCTATAATCAATTACTTATTACTCCAAGTCAAGTACCTTTGTATTCTTAGAATAAATTTGCTCCGATTTTAATAATGTCATGCATAAGCATTTGTGACGAATTGGTTCCTGATATACACTGAAACAACATATTAAATTAGAGTCTTCTGTCAATGTAGCATCTCTTGGTAATAAACTCATGTACTACTCAGGGCACATAGCTTTCAGATAACTAAAGAAATGTGTTCGGATCCTAACAAAATTGTTCAGCGTTGATTATACTAGAGAAAAATTGCTTTGACTTAATGGGTTACCCATGAAACCACAACATAAGAATTCATAAATGTAATTAGCATTAATACTATCAGTGACAAACTAAAGTGTTACTGAATTTTGATTAAGTAATAAACCATTATGTGATTAATAATTTTTAATAAGGGCGACTTATGTGTCAACAAATCATAAGCGATTTCATTAAAAAAATTCATGTTTTATGTTCTCTATCTCATAATCAATTTTTGATTCTTGTTTGAGTGTGTTTGATCAAGAGCCTAATTACCATCAATTGGTATGAGAGCATTCACACTAGCTTCCCATCCCCATCCTCATATCTAGACTAAAAACGCTACTTTTTTATTATCTTTTTCTACTAAATAATATTTTTTTATATGAGTTAAATGTCTTTTATGTCCATGAAGTTTTATATAAATTGTCATTTAAATCTAAAAGTTTAAAATATTATCATTTGCATCAAAAGGTTTCATTAAAATTGTCATTTTAATCCAATTGATCACACCTAACTAATACAGTTAATTTTTTCCGTTAACTTCTAACATCAGAGTTATTTTTCTCAAAACAATTATAAAATAAATAACTATTCACGTGAAGGTTTTTATATGTTCAACCTCTTTTGATAATTGTAATTATTACTTGACTCTATGATAGTCTTTTATTGTTTTGTATTGTTAATGTATTTTGGTTTAGTAATATATCGTGTTACTTTGCCCGTTTTGTTAAACATAGATTTATTTGGTTTAAAATTTAATTATGGTTATGATGATTGAGGTTTTATGATTATTATTATAGTTACTATTATTAATTATTCTTATACTTTATGATAATCTGTCTTTTATGATTCAAATAATTTGTGTTATATGACTTGTTTCTTTATTTATATATATTTTTGTTATATGTTTTATAAAGTTTAAAATAAGTTACTTTTAGTTAGTTATCCTTATATTTTATTTTATCAAATAAGAGGTCTAGAGGTGTTTTTTTGATGAAATGAAAGAAATACTGATTAATCATTCCTAGAAATTAAAATAGCAATGCTGATTACCAAAAGAGACTGAACGCCTAAAACTTCTTACGTAGGACTGTTTTTTTATGGGGGTTGTACTGTGTTTTCCCAAATATGAGGAATCACGGTACAATCATCATAAATTCTCTCTCCCTCACTCACAATCACTTACAACCATCTCCCGTAATATTGGACACACACTCACATTAAAATAGGACACCTACTGTGAATGCTCTGATCAAATCAACCTAGTACAAGAACTTTAGGTGGCTAGTTTTCTTTTCTGATAGAAATAATACAAGGAAAAATGAGTCAGCGGGGTTGCTTTCGTTTGGCGACTTGAAAGAAAGAAAAACGGGTGGTTTATTTTTTGGTTGGTGATCAATAGTAAGTGGCTAATGACCTAGTAAGAAATCGAAATCTGAAAGGTCTGTGAATATTGTCCAAGGAATAAAACTCGAAACAAAAGAAAGCATGGGCAATTTTGATTCAAGATAACGGTGATCTAACATTGTTGTAAAGATCGATGTGTAAAAATAACAATTAGAGGATGATTGTTGGATTTAATAAGGCTAGTTCATATGTGACTGAAATGATCACGAGTCAATTCTGAAGTCATTTAGGGTTAATTCGTAATTTTGGTGATTGCCTATTAATTTGGTATTGTTTAGTATTTGATAATTAAGGAGAGACTGCGTTGGATTTACTTTCTAAGTAAAGTCTATTTGGTTTTATGTTTTGAGTCAAGATTTTCAAGAGTCATCATTCAATTTTTTTGTGTCAAGAATGAAATAGAGGAGAAAATGTGAAGGTTAGATTTGTAATATATGTGACTATATTGAAAAATTAATAAACAGGTTAATTATATTTAAAAAATCTTAAATTTCATGTCATCACTCCATATCAGGATCAAAAAGAAAAAAAAATTTCCTAATGGAAGAAATTAAAACATGCTAAAAAGTATGTTATACCTAGAATTTAAATAAAATATGATAGCTAAGTGACTTAATTGTAATAGTCATTAAACTTGAGAAACTTATTAAAACATATTTAAAACTTGGTTATCATCCTACTAATTTTCTCGTAATAGAGAAAATTGAATTATTAACAAAATATGTAGAGTCATTTAGTTGGAATATTTTTGAAACTTAATAACTATTATTTGATATTTTTTCTATTATAAATAAGAGTCTTCAGTTCTATTTTAATAGCGTATTTCTCATCGACAAATGAACTAAACTACGAAATTACGTTTTACATAGGTTGAAAATTGACATCAAAAGTGTAAGATAGAATCACAACATCTAAAATGTCAAGTACAAAAATTTAAAATTTCATATATGAAAAACCTAGTTTAAGTTTAAATTGAATGTCGTAGGTGTAAAGTAATATGAGAAACTAAACGACATTTTGAAATGAGTAAATTTCGATTTTGGCTCCTGTGGTTTAACCATTTTAATCATTTCAGTTTAAAAAGGAATCTTTAATCATATCATTCCTGTGATTTTATTTTTATAACGAGTTTGGTCTCTGACACTAACTCTGTTGATCGATGTCGTGTGGTCGGTCAAAAAATATATATTAAAGAGTACCTAATCACCCTTAATAGCAAAGGGTAAGCAGGATGTCGAATCCACAGGGAATCACAGGAAAGTGCTAGTAACGATTAAACTAAAATAATTAAACATTGAAAAAGGAAATTGCTTGATTAATTGGATTGTGAAATAATTAATTTAACGAAATAAAGTTTAAGTTTTTAACAATCTTGATTGAAAAGCAACCCACTTCAGGATTCAGGTTTGGCAAAGTTACAATCTTTCTTAAATGAAACCTAATGAGAAGCCATTAATGGTGACCTATACATGATATGATTTACGTGATAATTATGGATTAAAGTTTAAAGGACCTTATTCACACAATTACTAATTTGAATAATGAAACCCTAATTCTAATAATCAATCACGTAATGATCATAGACAATCAAAGTTAAAGAAGATTAAAATTAGGTTAACATATAATCAAACCGTTTAACTAATCAAATCATAAATTAAATCCAACAAGAACTTAAAAGGTTCAAGATTTAATCTCAAATCTAAGTTACAAGATAAGAAAAATAAGAACTTGCACAAACCCTTCCCCGAAGTGAATCACAATGGATTTAGCCTTGCATCATCATCGATTCTTCAACACGAGTGTATTTGATCATGTAATTCGGATGAAATTGATGTTCTTGATGTTAGAAGAGCTTGAGAATGATCCAAGAAGGTTAATTTTCGTCCAAGATTGAAGTGTGTGAAGTTGTTCCTCGAATTAGGGTTTTTCCTCCTTTTATCCCTTCGAAATAGGTCTAATTTCAACAAAAACCCGCACCCCGGCGTCGGTGGCGCCTATGGGGGCGTCGGTGGCGCCGCCTTCCTGTGAAACCTTGATTTTCATGTGTAGTTTTTCGAGACCTTTCCGTTGATAGTCATGGGCCCCGTAACTCCCTTCCTAGCTCAAGTTATGCTCGTTTTAAGATATCATTGCCGTACAACTTCGATTTACCATATCTTGACTTCTCGAACTCCAATTACCATCCCGTTTCTTCCCATTTTTCCGTATTCTTCACGTTCAACCTACAAACACCAAATAATCCCAAAGTAACTCTATTTCTCGTACATTTATACGTAAAACACGGAAATAAAGCCATTAAACGTTGAACTTTCACCACCCGATCACAATCCCCACACTTACCTTTTGCTTGTCCTCAAGCAAAACTCAATTGTAATTTACAAAACCATCATTGATAATTTACCTCACTAGTCACCTAATAAAGATTAACTAAGGTCAAAGGTCATGCCCCGTTCACACAACGTACATCGTCTGGTAGATTCATGTTCTAACAAGTCAATCATAAGCAAAATAAGATGTCATCCAACTAATGCTATCATGATGTTGATTTTTAATCTCATGTACACACCCCTCACAATAATTCACTCCTCTCGGTTTATTTCTGAACTAGTAAAAGATGTACTAGTGTAATCACTCACTAACCCAATATACTATGTTGTCCACATAGGCTTGTATAGTGATCACACCTCCACCATTTGCATAGATCTTGCGCACGTCTAAAGGACTTATGGGTTTTGGGTTTAGGCACGGGTAGGAAGTTTTGGCTTTTAAAAGTGGCTAACACACATCTACTTATAACCCAAATCATTAAACTATCCTTATCAACATAACTCAAAGAGCTAACTCACTTCAATCCTTTTTGACCCAATAGTCTCTCTCTTTTTTTTTTTCTTTTTCCTTCTTTTTTTTTTCTTTTCTTTTTTTTTTCAAATTTTTTTTTTCAAATTTTTTTTTTCAATTTTTTTTTATTTTATAATATAAACTTGACTTTGGATGCTCTTTCATGCTCTTTCACTTTGAATGGCTTAACGATTGGTTATCAACTAATAACTTGGGCTTCATGTCTTGGGTTTAACAAAAAAAAAAATTGGTTTAAGGCTCAACGTGGCTACTAAGGGAAATGATGGATGAGACTGACAAACATTTAACAAGTAGATGGGTTCCTAGATTGCCTTTATCATTCGTGTGCAAACACCTTACTTATGGTATTGGTATGCATCAACAACACAAGTTCTGTAACAACATTAATATATGGCCTACCCTCAACAATTGAATATGTGTATGATGTGTATGAAGTCATAGGCTCAAAATCTCACCAAGTAGGAACTTAGGTTGCCGATGTGCACATGAGTTTATTATATCAAGTACTTGTTAACACTAACTGGGTATCCATCATATTTCCACAAATGACCCGCTAGAACACTTTTTCTGAACTTGAGGAACATGGCCATGACCTAAGATCTATATCAATCTCTAATAAACAACAAGTGAAGGTTCTGGTTTCATAAACACACTGAGCTTTACTTGAAAACTTTTACAAAAATTCACATTGGCAAAATGGTTTTTTTTTTTTTTTTTTCAAAATTTTTCTAATTTTTACCTTAATTTGCATAACCCCCCTCATCCCCACACTTAAGGGTGCATTGTCCCTAATGCACCATTCAGTCTGTTGGAGCAATTGTGGATTTAAGGGGAGTTTTCATCATCATATCCATGCTTCCCAATCATCAAAACAAGTCATCACTCGGGTTGTACCACAACACCTACCATAGATTCACTCATTCCCACATACATAGTTATTGTTTTACACCCCCAACCACAGATTAAACACACCAAAAGAGTGTTGACGAGAATAACAGCAAATAACATGTTTGAACATAAAACAATAGAGTGGTAGAAACACGTGGACCTGATCAAGTGATCAGAGAGTGTTCTGATCTCATCCAAATGGAGGTCTGGGCAGTGGTGGTCCAAAGAAAGATTCCATCAGACTTTGGTGCATGGCGTGCATGTCAAAGCTTTCGGTCTCCCTCGTCGCGTGTGAGCTTCCATCGGGGGTTGTCGCCGTTGGTACCCACTGTGACGGTTGAGCTTGTGGGTACCTCTCATATTGCTGCCGGGCGTGTATTGTGGTAGAGCACTCCAATCCACGGGTTGTGGTCGAGCTTGATACGGCAGCCCTGCATGGTAGTCATTATACTGGCGAATCTGTTCCTGATACATAAAATAATCGTTAATAGCTTGCTCGCGTGCATATGCGGAGTCACGCGCATACATCCTCATGTCATCACGTAGCTCTCTGTCACGCTGTTCTTGTGCTGCCCATGCATCCCTCGATTGTTGCTCAAACTCCTCTGTCCTCCTATCATAGCTCTCTCTCCACCTTCTTTGTCGCTCGCTTTCTCGTGACTGTTCATCATACATGTGCCTCTGATCCAAGGTCCATCCTGAAAAACCAAAAGGTCTGGCTCTGACAACTGCTGCCTGGATTTCTTCTTCCTCAGTTGGTTCCCTTGTACCAGCATCCACATCCTCAAGTGCTCTCACACCACCTTGACCCATAGCAACATCATCCGTATCCGCATATCGAGGAACATCATCCCGTTGCACCATTAACACTCGACCACTATCTTTGTCTCGTAGTTGATAGTGAGTGGCCGTCTTCTTGTATTCCCATGATTGTCTTCCCAACCGATTAATTTTAAACTTTAAAACAGTGATTGGAATGGCTAAGGCCTCGTTGGACACAACCTTTTGCTTGCGCAACAGCATGGTGATCAAACGGCAGTGTGGAATCATCAATCGCGCCCTACTTTCTCGGCTTTCCCAAATGTTCATCATTACTAATTGTCGGTAAGATAACATGTGTCTACCAGTGAGGAGGGCATGAAGCACTCTAAGTTCATAGTGTCGCACTCTTCCTCTGTCAGAGATTCTAGGGATCACATTCTTGCTCAGGATCACTGTCAGTAGCTTTGGTAAAATCTTCATGTTACTTCTGTTCATGTTGTCAGAAGTTAAGGCAGTGATAGGAACAGCAAAGATATCATTTAAGACTTCCCGCAGGTAATCCCCAGTTGGTATTTCCAGAATTGAGCTTTCGTGTAGATATTCATAGGGCCCGGGTGCAGTATCAAACTTTGCCACTTGAGAAATTGTCTGAAAAGACATAACCATTGTTTTCCCACCGACCTTGCCAGTTAGTGTAGTGGTGTGTGGTGGGTTTGATCCATCCTTTCTTACAAGCGTGGACATCCATTCCATGATTTGATTCACATACACATGTGGCTTATCCATCTTGACAAATGTCAATACCTCTCTCCATCCCAACCTTTCAAAGCATTCAGTCACTCCAAACATTCGAAACTCCGGGAGTTCCATGGGTCTTTCACAGACCATGAGTGTAGTGAGGTCATTTTTGCCCTTGAATTTGTCCATGTACAGTTGTGGTTGCATCTCTCGTGGGAACTTGGACAGTGGCTTCTTGTTCTCCGTCCAAAGAGGATTCCCCTCGGAATCATAGTCAATGTCATCACCACTAGAGTTGGTGTCCATTGCTTCATCCCTTTCGCTTTCGGAACTTGTTTCGGTTACATTGCTTGTGCTTCGTCTCGAACGTTTTCCCGAAGGTTCAGAGGATGAGGCGGAAGCTTTGCCTTTTCCTCGAGAAGTTGATTCCTTGGTTCGTGGCATGATTCCTGCGATGAACAGATATCAATTTAGCTCCCTCATGAGTAAACAAACAATTATATGGATTATGAGTTCTATCACACCTAATTAATAAGGATTTTTAAGTCTATATTGTGCATATAGTCCCCAAATCAATTCTACGCCATAATAGAAGTATCACTAACCCATAATCTCAAATTAATTCTCACGAGTGTCCATTAATGTGGAGATCCATCATAAAGTTCATACTTGCCCTCATGAATTGCACATAACATAAGTAAAGTCGTTGGCTTTCCATTAAATTCCATGCAAATGATAAGGGCTTTTAAGTTTATTGACATCATAAACACCAAATCATTCATATGAAACAATTCATTGTCATCATTTTACCAACCTTTACTTCTATCATCATCATATCTCTCCCTATTTCCCAAACTCATGTAGAATTAATCAACATAGCACAATTCACACAACTTAACATGCTCATCATTTGTATACTACTTCCTTAAGCAATTGATATGAAATTTAAGATTTTACACAAGGAAATAAACATACCATGGTCATCTAGGATCACAACATGTAATGAAGTAACAAAAGACATACCTTGGAACAATGTGAGGTGTTTAGATGAACAAAACGAAGAAAGGAGTGATTTTGTGTAAAAACCCCCAAAAACCGAACTTTAAACTCCCGTTTTCTCGCAAACGAGTGAGAATCTTGCAAAACTAATCGGTGAAACGTGATCCCCTCGAAAAACTAAGCAAGATCCACCTATGATTTGCTTGATTTGGTGAAGGATTGAAAAAGTTGGAAACTAGGGCTTGGTGTGTTCTTGAGAAGTTAGGGAGAAAAAGTGGAGAGAAGATGATGGAAAATAGCCTTTTGATCCGTTTCTATCTTTGATTCTCAGTGAATTGGAGTTTATGGTTGAAAAATCCGGGTTACCCGCTAGAATTTGGGCCGACCCGCGCCTGTTTGGGCCGCGGCGTCGGTGGCGGTGGTATGGGCGTCGGTGGCGGTGGGCCGGCGCCAAGCCCAGCGTCGGTCACCACCGCCCGGCAGTAACTTTGTGGCCAACCGACGGTGCCGGCGTCGGTGGCGGTGGGCCGGCGTCGGTGGCGGCGATTTTACACAACACAATTTTTTTTTTATAAAAGCACGAAAATTAAGTATTCCTACTTATGAAAAGATATAAGTAAAATTAAAATTAATTAATTATTTTTGTTTGTGTTTCTAAAATCATGCCACCGTCGCGCACCCCTCAAAAAATCATGATTCGCCCCGAATCGTCAAAAAAACAAATTTTATGCACATACCTGGTTATCCATGAGGTTCCCCACACTTGGGTGTTGTCAAGTTCTTGCATAAAAAAAACAAAATCATATGATAACGAAGAAATGAAAAAATAACAACTAAACTCACTTTTGTAGGAATCACGGTTGCATTTAGCGGATGCAACAAGCCTTTTAAACCACTCGATACGCCCGAGTGGACGAGTGAAGTCTCGTGAGGGTTTCTAGTGAACACACCCACAAAGTTCATCGAGTTGCCTCTCGGAAAGCGCTAAGTTTTAGGTCTTCAGCCAGACCGTTACCTGATCCTTACGGATTTGTTGTGTAAGTTGGTGCACTTACCAAGAAGGTCACCAATTCTTCGTTGGTTTCGCTCATATCCTTGCTTTCTAGATAATGTTTCAACCGATGTCCATTCACCATTTGTCGTACACCGTCTTTAGGGTCTTCGATCTCGACATCGCCAAACTTACCAACGCGAATGACAACATACGGTCCCATCCATTTGCTTTTCAACTTACCGGGAAACAGTTTCAACCGTGAGTTATACAACCACACCTTCTGGCCGACTTCAAAAGTCTTCTTACGTAACTTAGCGTCGTGCACTTCTTTCATCCTTGCCTTGTATGCGGCTGTCGTCTCGTATGCCTCGTTCCTTAATTCTTCCAGTTCGTTCAAACTCAACTTCCGTGCAGTGCCTGCAACATTGTAATCAAGATTAACATTTTTAATTGCCCATAAAGCACGATGAGCGAGTTCGACAGGTAAGTGACATCCTTTCCCGTAGACCAACCGATATGGGGTGGTACCAATAGGCGTTTTGAAAGCGGTACGATAGGCCCATAAAGCGTCGTTTAACTTGGTGGACCAATCTTTACGGTCCGATCGTACAGTTTTCTGTAATATTTCCTTAATTTGCCTATTGAAAACCTCCACTTGACCACTCGTTTGAGGGTGGTATGGTGTTGCTATTCGGTGATCTACACCATAACGTTTTAACAACTTTCCAAAGTGAAAATTCTTAAAATGTGACCCCCCATCACTTATGATCACACGGGGAAGACCAAATCGTGAGAAAATATTACTTTGAACAAATTTACACACAACGTTATGGTCATTTGTTTTAGTGGCGATTGCCTCCACCCATTTTGACACATAATCCACAGCCACTAAAATATATAGATTGCCATACGAATTTGGGAATGGGCCCATGAAATCAATTCCCCAAACATCAAAGATATCGACCACGAGAATTGGTTGCATGGGCATTTCATTACGTTTTGATATACTTCCCATTTGTTGGCATTTCAAACAATTTTTAGCAAAATTATACGAATCACGAAATATGGTGGGCCAAAAGAGTCCACAAGATAGGATCTTGTGACCGGTTTTCTGTCCGCTAAAATGACCCCCACATGCAGATGAGTGTGGATGTTCTAACACGTCTTGAATTTGGATTCAGGAATGCATCTTCGGATGATTTGATCCGCTCCGACCTTGAATAGATCTGGTTCGTCCCAAATGTAATATTTGACCTGCGACATGAATTGTTGTCTTTTCCTCTTGTTCCAATGATCGGGAGTGGTACCTGCAGCCAAATAGTTTGCAAAGTTAGCATACCATGGTTCGGAAGAAATGGATAATAATTGCTCATCTGGAAATGTCTCATTAATCTCCTGATGTGAATCAGTGTTTTGATGGATCACTCTTGACAAATGATCCGCGACTACATTTTTGCTTCCCTTCTTATCACGTATCTCCAAGTCAAATTCTTGTAGTAACAATATCCAACGTATGAGTCGAGGTTTAGCATCCTTTTTCTCCATTAGATACCTGACTGCACTGTGATCAGAATAAACAATTACTTTACTTCCCCATATATATGAACGGAATTTATCTAGGGCATATACTACTGCAAGCAATTCTTTTTCAGTTGTTGTATAATTTAATTGAGCATCGGCTAATGTTTTACTTGCATAGTATATTGAAACGGGTTTCTTATCCACCCGTTGACCCAAAACAGCCCCAATTGCAAAATCGCTTGCATCACACATAATTTCAAACGGAAGTGACCAATTAGGTGATTGCAAGATTGGGGCCTCCACTAATTTCTCTTTTAACGTGTTAAAAGCATGCAAACATTCTTTATCGAACACAAAGGGTACATCTTTCAAAAGTAAGTTACATAAGGGTTTAGTTATGACGCTGAAGCCCTTAATGAACCGTCTGTAAAACCCTGCATGTCCTAAGAATGATCGCACACCTTTAACATTAACCGGAGGAGGTAGAGTGGAAATTACCGTGATTTTGGCCCGATCTACCTCAATTCCCCGATTAGATATGACATGCCCTAGAACCGTTCCCTCTTGAACCATAAAGTGACTTTTCTCCCAACTTAGGACTAAGTTTGTTTCAACACATCGTTTCAACACTTTGGTTAATTCATGTAGACATTTATCAAAAGTAGAACCAAAAATTGAAAAATCATCCATGAAAATTTCTAGAGACTCCCCGACCATATCTGAAAAGATACTCATCATACACCTTTGAAAGGTGGCCGGGGCATTACACAAACCAAATGGCATTCGCCTAAAAGCGAATGTGCCATAAGGGCAAGTGAATGTCGTCTTCTGTTGGTCCTCAGGATGAATAGCAATTTGATTATATCCCGAATAGCCATCTAGAAAACAATAAAACTTCTGACCTGCCAGTTTCTCAATGATCTGATCAATGAATGGAAGTGGAAAATGATCCTTAGATGTAGCAGCATTTAGTTTCCTATAATCAATACAAACACGCCACCCGGTTACTGGCCGAGTGGTGATTTGCTCACCTTTCTCGCTTTTGACCACTTGAATACCTGCTTTCTTCGGTACCGTTTGAGTTGGACTTACCCATGTGCTGTCGGAGATTGGGTAGATTATACCGGCATCCAACCACTTAAGTACTTCCTTCTTGACTACTTCCCGCATGTTTAGATTCAACCTTCTTTGTGTATCGCGTGACGGTTTGGCATCGGCATCAGTTATGATCTTATGCATCACGATCGAAGGGCTTATACCTTTCAAATCAGCAAGTGTCCATCCTATCGCAGCTTTGTATGTTTGAAGAACCTGTAATAATGAGGCTTCTTGATCTGCTTCTAAGTCGGCTGTGATGATTACGGGCAACGTGTTGTCTTCTCCCAAAAATGCATATTTGAGGTGCTTGGGAAGATCTTTCAATTCCAACTCTGGTGGGCTTTCCAAGGAAGGCTTCATCTTTTTGTCTATATGCTCCGGCAAGTTCTCAACTTGATGTGTCCATGGGGTCCTACCAGCATCAATAACCATGACATCTAACTTTTGTGCCTCAATTGCTAGATCTGTCATATGATTCCACCCTGCATCATCACAAACAAAGCAAGTCTCTTTGGTGGCATCCTCACTTTCATGAGGATTACACTCCTCAATGATGTCCGCCATAAAGCATTCATCATTGAGTAGAGAGTTTGGTGTATTAGCAAACACGTTTAAACGCAATTTCCTATTACCAAATGTCATATCTACCGTCCCGGTTCTACAGTTTATCAAAGCATTTGCGGTGGCCAAGAATGGTCTACCAAGTATGACGTTAGGTTGCTTTGTTTTATCATTTGACACATAGTCTAAAACTAAGAAGTCAACCGGGTAGTAGAAATCTTCAACCATGACAATCACATCAGACACGATTCCTCTAGGAAGCTTAGGTGTCAAATCGGCTAATACTACGGTAGTATCGGCCTTACGAAGTGGACCAAAATCGTACTGATCATATAAGCTTCCCGGAAGAATACTTACACTCGCTCCAAGATCCAGTAACGCCCCTGCCATTTTAAAGTCACCAACTTGAATTGGTATCAAAGGCGTTCCGGGATCCCGAAGTTTCAAAGGCAACGAACCCATTAATACAGCACTCACTTTTTCTGTTAAATCAAGCATTTTTGGAAATTTATTGTTTCGTTTTTGAGTACACATATCCTTAAGATATTTAGCATAAGCCGGTACCTGTTTAATTGCATCGAGTAAAGGAATATTTACCTTAACTTGCTTGAAAATTTCCCAAATTTCTTCTTGTTGAGGACCCCGTTTGTTTAAAGTTTTTGACTTTTCAGGATTTTCTAAGGCCTTTGGATAAGGTATGGTATTAACCTCCATATCCTTACCATTGACCTTAGGGGACTCATTTATAAGCTCAGATTTTGGTATATCTTGAAAAGTTACTTTTTTCTTTTGTTTAACACTATGGGTGTCCGGTTCACACTCATCATCACTTCTCCCATCCTCACCGAGGTCCTCCACCACTCCTTCTTCGAATGGTGGTGGAGAAACCACATTATTGTCATAAACTTTACCAGAGCGAAGAATACTTACCTGATTGATGTTTGCACTCTTTGTATTTCTTGCACCTGACGTTTGATGTTGAGGGTTAACAGTGGTGTCACTAGGCAACGTTACTGGATTTCTTCGCAATTGTGCCATCTCTTCCGCTAGTTGTCCAACTTATTTTGCTAATGCCTCCACAGTTTTATCTCGTACCTCAGTGTCTTTCTTAATCTCTCGGAGAAAGTCCATGATCTCGGATGAGTTGCTTGAGCTTCCTTGATCGCCATTAGGTTGATAATTTCGTTGGTAACCCTTGTTGTATCCTCCTTGGTTGTAATTCTGGTTGTTATACATCAGTTGTCGGTTCTGATACGGTTGACCTCCTTGATTTGGTACCTGAAAATGAGGATTAGATTGATTAGATGTGTTACCATACTTAAAATTGGGGTGATTACGCAAACCTGGATGATATGTATTAGAATTCATATCATATTGCTTTCGATCACCATATACTTGATTTACTTCTTCCTCAGGTCTACCCACTTTCATTGGACAATCCATGATAACATGGCCAATATCACCACATCCTTCACACACGGAAAAGATTGGTCCGCCTTGAGGTGTCACATTTCCCCCATTGAGATTCAAACTTGCCAACTGGCATTCCAACATTTGATTATCTCTCTCCAATTGTTCTAATCTTTCATTGGCATTAGTAGTGGTTGCAGATCTAACAATGGCGTGTTTCTTCTTCCTATTAGATTGAGCTTGCCGTTTTGAGTTCACCGCCATTTTCTCTAAGAATTCCCAATCCACCTCCACATGATTGGAAAGGAATGTTCCACCCGTAGTAGAGTTCACATCCCGGATGTCATCAGTGGATAATCCATCATAAAATGCATTGATCAACTCCCATTGTGGGATACCATGATGAGGGCAATTCCTTAGCAATTGTTTAAACCGCTTCCAAGCTTCATAGAAAAGTTCACCTGGTTGTTGTTGGAAGTTCCGAATGTTAGCCCTTGCATCACTTGTTCGTTGAGGTGTGTAATACTCTTCTAGGAATTGTTGTTGCATATCCTCCCATGTAAAAATGCTTGCAGATGGCAATGATAGAAACCATTGTTTCGCAGCGTCCTTCAAGGTGAATTGAAATAACACGAGCTTAACTTGATCCGGTGTAAACCCTTGTCCTCCAATTGTGCCATACACCGCTTCAAATTCAGAAATGTGAAGGTAAGGTTCCTCGGTTCCTTTACCATAGAAATAGGGCAACATGTTCAATCCTTGTGGCCTCACTTCGAAAGATCGACCATGTGCAATAGGGCTTACTATTGGAGATGAATTGACTGCAATTTGAGGTCTAAAATGGCTTTCAACTCCTCGAATTGGAGCACGATGATGGACTTGAGGAAGTCCATCATGATGTTGAGGAAAACCCGGTTGAGGATGTTGATTCATTGGTTGCCTTATAGCTCTTGGTGGACCTTGATTAGCCATTTGGAAGACTGGATTAAAATGATGATTGTAGCCTCCTGGGTGCTGATAACCATAGTTGAAACCAAATCCATCTTCATCTCCCCCTCCATATCCAGCATTTGAATTCCCATGATCCATTCCATCATCCCAATTTGATACCCGGTCCCTTATATCTTCATCACCCTTAACACCATCATTCCGGCTCGAGTTGGATTGATTAAACTGAACCGAGGGATTTCGTGGAGCATTGTAGTTAACATTTCTAACCGGTTCTTGTTGAATAGGTGGATTAGGTTGTGGGTATACACGAGTAGTGTCACCCGTTGGAAATTGTGGTGGTGGAGGTATAGGGTTTCCTTGAACTGGGTTAATTGGTGGAATTTGTTGTTGAGGTGGTGGAGCATTATGTGGTGGGAACACTGGAGGTGGAATATCACCTAGAGGTTGCTCCCTTTGTGGAGGAGGTTGAGTAGACGGACCACTTTGATTTCCCGAGTTGTTCATACTGTTGAATGGATTACTTTCCGGTGTTTTGGAAAGCCTTCGTAAGATTTCACTAGCCTTAGCTGTTGAGGTTCCTTCTTCAGACCACACACTTCGTGGAATAGGAGCTGATGAGGGATTTGCCTTGTGAAAAACTCGGTTGTCTCTTGCTGTTTTCTCAATCTCAGGGTCAAAGAGCAACGGGGAAGTCCTTCCGGAATGTCTCGTATGCATAAATATCTCAACTATCTGCACACAAGAAACAAATACCAGTGTAATTCCGAACAATAAAATAATAATAAACGAAAAACAAGAAAAATAAAATTTTTTTTGTTTTTTTTTTAGATTTTTAAGAAAAACAAATAATTATTACTAACACTAAGCGCAATGATTCCCCGCAACGGCGCCATTTTGATCAATGTCGTGTGGTCGGTCAAAAAATATATATTAAAGAGTACCTAATCACCCTTAATAGCAAAGGGTAAGCAGGGTGTCGAATCCACAGGGAATCACAGGAAAGTGCTAGTAACGATTAAACTAAAATAATTAAACATTGAAAAAGGAAATTGCTTGATTAATTGGATTGTGAAATAATTAATTTAACGAAATAAAGTTTAAGTTTTTAACAATCTTGATTGAAAAGCAACCCACTTCAGGATTCAGGTTTGGCAAAGTTACAATCTTTCTTAAATGAAACCTAATGAGAAGCCATTAATGGTGACCTATACATGATATGATTTACGTGATAATTATGGATTAAAGTTTAAAGGACCTTATTCACACAATTACTAATTTGAATAATGAAACCCTAATTCTAATAATCAATCACGTAATGATCATAGACAATCAAAGTTAAAGAAGATTAAAATTAGATTAACATATAATCAAACCGTTTAACTAATCAAATCATAAATTAAATCCAACAAGAACTTAAAAGGTTCAAGATTTAATCTCAAATCTAAGTTACAAGATAAGAAAAATAAGAACTTGCACAAACCCTTCCCCCGAAGTGAATCACAATGGATTTAGCCTTGCATCATCATCGATTCTTCAACACGAGTGTATTTGATCATGTAATTCGGATGAAATTGATGTTCTTAATGTTAGAAGAGCTTGAGAATGATCCAAGAAGGTTAATTTTCGTCCAAGATTGAAGTGTGTGAAGTTGTTCCTCGAATTATCGTTTTTCCTCCTTTTTATCCCTTCGAAATAGGTCTAATTTCAACAAAAACCCGCACCCCGGCGTCGGTGGCGCCTATGGGGGCGTCGGTGGCGCCGCCTTCCTGTGAAACCTTGATTTTCATGTGTAGTTTTTCAAGACCTTTCCGTTGATAGGTCATGGGCCCCGTAACTCCCTTCCTAGCTCAAGTTATGCTCATTTTAAGATATCATTGCCGTACAGCTTCGATTTACCATATCTTAACTTCTCGAACTCCAATTACCATCCCGTTTCTTCCCATTTTTCCGTATTCTTCATGTTCAACCTACAAACACCAAATAATCCCAAAGTAACTCTATTTCTCGTACATTTATACGTAAAACACGGAAATAAAGCCATCAAACGTTGAACTTTCACCACCCGATCATTTTTACAGTTGAATGTGAGGGTACTTTGGTCATTTTACATTTGAAAGACTAGTTATATAAATTATATTAGATTATGATAATTGTTGTAATTTTTTAAAACAATAAAAATAAAAAAACAAAACTTAAATCTAATCTAACCCAAACCCCCAACACTCCCATCATCCTAAAAACCCATTCACCACCCAACATTCCTAATCGAAACCCTACACCTAACCCCCACCACCCCTTCCTCCCCTTGCTCCACCGCCTGCACTAACTGCACCGCCACCTCCACCGCCTGCACCACCTCCATCGCCAGCGCCAGTGCCAGCACCACCGCAGCACCACCGCCTGCACCTTCATCGTCACCTGCACCTGCCCCACCGCCAACTCCACCCCCACCACCACAACTCCACCTTCGCTTGTGGGACTAAATCGAGCATCTTTAACGTGTTCTCAATGTAAGCTATCACACTTAATTGATCATCAATGGCGATCATACAACCAAAGGGATGAATTTGACTCCCCCTTTGGATCTTTTACAGAGAAGCTGATACAGTAGATGATGGAACATTGCTAGTCGAGGTAGACGCATTGACATCGATCGAAGTCAAGTAATCAAACTGTAGCTCGGATTCTTCAAAATCGACATGAAATTTGGCATCAATTGGGGTTTGTGAATTCACTCGAGCATCAATTGCCGAGGCGGTGGCATTGCGGTGGTGCTGGCGTTAGCGCTGGCGCTGGAGGTGGTGCCGGCGGTGGAGGTGGCGGTCGCGGTGGAGGTGGTACAGGCGGTGGTGCAAGGGAAGGAATGGGTGGTGGAGGTTAGGGTTAGGGTTCCGATTAGGAATGTTAGGTGGTGAAGAGGTTTTAGGATGGTGGGAGTGCTGGGGGTTTGGGTCGGACTAGATTTAAGTTTTGTTTTTTTACTTTTTATTGTTTTAAAAAATTAAAACAATTATCCTAATCTAATATAATTTACATAACTAGTCCTACAAATGTAAAATGATTGAAGTACCCTCACATTTAATTGTAAAAACTAACAGAGTTAGTGTCAGGGACTAAAACCGTTACAAAATGAAACCACAGGGCATGATATTATCAAAGATTTCTTTTTGAACTGAAATGGTTAAAATGGTTAAACCACATGGACCAAAACCGAAATTTACTCTTTTGAAATTTTTGCGGGAAGTGTAAAATACTTTTAACAATATAAAACAACATGTACAAAAATGGTAGAACGCCATATACAAAAACACCCAGTTTAAAGTTTAAGGACGTTTTTTTATAAAGTATATAGTAATATCATATTCATATATATCAATGACAAATGAAGCTCAATTTTATAGTGTAATTTTTTTAAAAAGATAATAACATATAAAAGTTACAGATTTTTGAAATATTAGGATGGAAGGGGGCACCAATACCACAATCACCACTCAATATTAAAAACCCATAAATTAAATCTTCTCATGACACACTACACCACATAAATAAATTTGGAGACGGCAGTGTTGCCACACCACATGTGAAACTAGCCGTTGATCGAGAGATTTTTTGAAGATTAGACAGGGGAGTAGGTGCAGGAAACGCACGTGATGCAGTGTGAAAAGGGGGCGGGCTCTGGTGCGATGGCGGAGGTGCAGGGCGGCCCTAGCTAAGGCATGTTGTTGCCTCACGGCGTGCCCGTCCCTTCCAACCCCACATAAATATTACGTGACTCAAATTTGCATCTTACTTGGTTGGCTCAATCCTGCATTTCCCTCTTTTAAATATCACCCATGTGACATGGTACACTCTTATCCATCCATTCTAAATATTCAATGTCTGGACCCATAGATTTCTAAGGGTTTTAGTAATTTTAGTTTAACATCATACTATATATATTAATTAATTAAAACAAAAAAGAAAAATCATCAAATTAGAATTTTAATATCTACCTATCGATCTGTTGTGCATTTATAACCAGAAACATAAATGTTTTGGCCTTTGTCCCTTGTTATGTTTGGTACAATTCCTGTACATAGACCTCCATTCGTTGCAAAATAAGAGGACCCCCTTAGCATAATCATAGAAAGGTATAATCTGGAGATTGACTAGTCAACAGGACTAATATGCATGTACGTACAAGAAAGACTATATAGATGCAAAAATGGAAATGAAAACAATTACCCAGAAAAGACAATGGTAAGTAACAGTACCACAGTACCGCTATAATAAATAGGGTTGACACCTTCAATCTTGTCCATCCCACACGAAAACAAATTTGAAATTTACTAAATTATATTTTCAAGATGTTGGTGTTTATTTTATTTTAAATGAAAGAAGTGTAAAATTAAAGATGTTACTTTCTATTTTTTTGCAAAATATAAATAGGGTTTTGATTATATATGTTAATTTTTTGTTTTATATATAGAAAAATCTATTTCTAACACTAATAATATGTTAACCAAACAATCATTGTATTTGTACAAATTTCTTTTAGATGTGATAAAAAAACTCTATGTTTCCTTTTCCTAAGAGCGTAAACAAGTGAAATCCCTCGTAAATGATTCGAGAACGAAATGCTAAAAGCTCAAATCGAGCAAAGCGTAAGGCGAGTTAGTATCTTAGATCAAGCTTCCATTGAAGCTAGTTTCATAATTCAGCTCAAATTCAAGTTTTACATATCGAGCTCGAAAGACTTGCGAGACTAAACAAATATTTTACCTGTAAAAGCTTTCACAGATAGAGTAAATATATATTTAGATAAATTATTATTGTTATATATCAAGAATATAATTCTAATTATTAATATATGTAAACATAACTATATAAATATACAAATAAAATATTTAAAAATGATAAATGAGGTAAACCCGTCCTAAAAAATTACTTCTAAGCCGATCTCAAATTTTATAAAAATAACATTATACGCAAAAGCTCTATTATGTCAAGGCAACAGTAATTTAGATGATAGTAATTTTCACGTTTTAACCCATAATCATCGTCTTCAAACAATTGACAACAGATGTTAAGTTAAATCTGATTCACCTTCTTCATGCGTGTGGGAGCGCGTCTTCTAGAACCACTTCAAGATTCACACCACTATTACTGTATATATATATAATACATTCAGAAGACACTGTCTCTAACTGTGTGATTTCGAAAGTGTGTGTGAGAGAGAGAGTGTGTGTGTGTGTGTGTCACGGGTTAATCTTGAAAGGCTCTTATTTCACAGTCCAATATCAGACACTCAGACACATATTCTCTTCTTCCACTCTACATAATCGAGGCTGCCTCTACCCTCTACCTTCATCTCTCTCTCTAGAATAATAATATTATTATTTGAAACTTCAAGAAGATTAGAAAAACACCCACAAGAAGAAGCGATCAAAAGATTTGATATACAGTGAGAAAGTTGCAGACTTTAATGGCGATGATGTTGGATAACTCGTGTGATGGTGGGATGCTGCTGTCATTAGACTCTCATAAACCAGTGCCTGCACCGTTTTTGACCAAAGCTTATCAATTGGTCGATGATCCGACGACGGATCACATCGTGTCGTGGGGCGAAGACGACACGACGTTCGTCGTCTGGCGTCCGCCAGAGTTCGCTCGTGATCTGCTTCCGAACTACTTCAAACATAACAACTTCTCGTCGTTTGTTCGCCAACTTAACACATATGTAAGTTAATTAAAACACTTGGTGTCAATGTCACATATAATGTGTGTAATATTAGCGTTTATAACAGCTAACTCATACACCCTCTCGTACTTTTAAATCTACATATGCATTATAAACCGCAAAAAAACACATTTTCAATACCGATAGCCAAAAGGGTCTTTGGCTGAGTGGTATAAATGTGTCTGTAAAAGGTCTTTATGTAGTAGGTTAAGGGTTCAAATACAATGCTGTAGATTTAAAAGTATGTTTAATTAATGGTGGGTGTTAGCTGTTCTAGAAAAACCTTGGTACTGCTAGACCAGATACTTTTGTTGTGTAAAATAAGCTAATAATTTTGTGCTATGATACTAATTTTGGGTTGTTTTCTTGTCGGTGTTTTGTATGATTATTAGGGTTTCAGGAAAATAGTACCGGATAGATGGGAGTTTGCAAATGAGTTTTTCAAGAAAGGAGAGAAGCATTTACTATGTGAGATCCACCGTCGGAAAACATCTCAACCACAACTTCCACTAAACCACCACCACCATCTCCACCACTTCACCGCCGTTGGCGGTGGCGGTGGTGTTATAAACGCCGGCAACGGTTTCTTCACATACCCAAGTACCACACGAAGCATCTCACCACCGGACTCCTCCGACGACCACTTATACTCCGACAACTCACCACCTCCCACCACCACCACCGCAACCGACGGTACGGTCGGAATATTCCACAACAGCGGCACCACCGTGACGGCGTTATCCGAGGACAACGAACGCCTACGGCGGAGCAATAACATGTTGATGTCGGAGCTTGCACACATGAGAAAACTATACAATGATATTATCTACTTCGTGCAGAATCATGTGAAGCCGGTGACACCGAGTAATTCATACCCGTCAACGCTTCTTCTATCGTCGAATGCTACAAACGTTCAAAAACAACAGCAACAACAATCGCCGTGCTTGAACATGGGTGGTGGTAACAAATCTCAACATCTTCATGCTTCGATGAACAATGTTGTTGATGATAATGTTAGTGTCAGTAAAACGAAGCTGTTTGGAGTTCCATTGTTGTCGAAGAAACGGTTGCATCCGGAGTATGGGTATAATAATACGATGGTGGAGACTCATAAAGCAAGGTTGGAGTTGGAAAACGATGATTTAGGGTTGAATCTCATGCCTCCTTCTCCATGTTGAATGTTTCTTTGTATTAGAGAAAGAATTCATAGATCAAGAAATCTTGTTGAGTTTAGTTAGAAAGTTTAAAACTTTTCTTCATCTTTCTAAACAATATCATTTAGTGATTGATCTAGATGGTGTGTTAGTAGCATTTGCTACAGACACATGTGTAGCTACAAACTTTCGTTGCCAGACAATAAGTCCATAACATAAAACTTTCACCTCAAATTCCCTTGGATGTGAGATTCAAAATCCTTCCACCTAGAGAGGAAATTTGAAATCCCACAACCAAGGGAATTTAAGGTGAAACATTCCCTTAGGTTTTACATTTCATTACTCACTCAAACATAATTTTACATGAAAATTATACTAGTTTCTCAATTTCATTCCATTTCATTCCATCCAACCAAACGCTTCCTAAGGGTTACCAAGAACATGAATTAATATGATGATTACTAAATCTGTAAATCATAATATTGAAACCCCATAGATGGACTTCCATGTTATGGAACGTATAAACTTTCTACTTTATACCTATTTTACTTTTGAATTTAACACATCTACACAATAGAAGATTTAAACATACAACAATTTAATTAAAAATAAGGTATCTCTTATATCTCTACATATTATGATATTATCTACTTTCTTTCTTTATTTCTTTCTGCATTTTATGTGATAATGATCATAATATTGAGTGGGACTGTGGGAGTAATGATTATCTGGGCTCGTTTACCTATACAATGTTCTTCTTTTGAGCTAGCATTTCTTTCTGGGATTTTTGTTTTGAATCTGAGAGTTTCAGTTTAGTTTCATTAATGGCATAAAAATGGGAGATAATAGGCGACTTTGATCAGTGACGTGGTCAGTGCAGAAGGGTGGAAAGAGAGAAGCCAATAAGACTTCTCATAGGACAATATCATACGTACAGTACAACAATGTTTAATCAAGTCAAAGTAGTCTTTGACCACTGAATCATCATACTTTGTAGCATGGTTGTAGTTTAAAAAGAGGTCCTACACCCACTATTTTAAATCGACACCCTCCTATACGCCGCGTATGCGTCCATACGCGCCCCATGCCCGGCGTATAGCTATCAACCATTAATGCGCCATTAATGTCTGACATTCCACGTCACTTCAGCCTACCTATACGGTGCGTATAGGTCCATACGCCACGTATAGTGTAACGACCCGAATTTCGTATTATGTAATTAAAATACAATTAATGTATCATGTGTTAAATATTGTAAATATTTAAGACTTAACTAGAAGATTTACTAGTTAGTTAATAGTGGTGGAAACATGAAAAATGATACTAGAGGGGTGGATCTTGCCAATTGATGAAACTTAAACATGGATATGTATGGCAAGCCATACATCTTGATGAGCATTGTCTGCTCATTCACCTCACTCACGTTTACACACACAAGGGAAGAGGAGAAGAAGGGTTTTGACATCTCATGCTCAAATTGTTGGTGATTCAAGTGCAAGATCCGAAATTGAACCCTAGAAATCATTCTTCATCTCATCAAGAGCTACAAGTAAGTGTTATTTGATGTTCTTGAGGTGTAAAATCGTCACCCACATGATGGGTGTAGAAATTGGTGGTTTAAACATGAAACCCTAGTGTTATAGTGCTAGATGATCATGTGTATGTGTGTATTATGGTAACTAGATGTGTAATTGCTCCTTAATTGAAGATTTACATGAACCATGCAAATGGGTTTAGTTACTAGAAGGTTAAACTAAGGATTCTTCATGTAAACTAGTTGCTAGTTGTAGAATCCATGTTCATTCTTGTTGAAATTGATGAATCACATGTGTGATATGTGATTTAGGTGTAAAACTAGCTTGATGATGTTTAAAAGCTAGTAAATAACCAATATGTTAAGTTATGCACATAAGGTGTTTGATGAAATGCCTAAATTAGATGAAAATCATGAATGAACTACTCAATTGCAAGAAATGTGCAATGTGAAAGCCTAGATTGTAGGTTAAATGTGATAAATGGTCAAATAGACCATATGTGTGATTAAATGAATGTTATGTGTTAAATGGGTCCTTAAAATGGTAATAGGAAGTGGTGTGGCAAGCGGATCCAAGGGAACCGGCAAGGAACACGTTTGATTGACCACTTAAACCTTCCGGACTCAAGGTAAGACATTCTTTAAATTGAGCATAACAAAGTAAAGGCATGAGTCACAATGTGTGTGACCATGTGCTCATAAGCTCAAACAAAATGAAACACGTTTAAAAGGGATAAATAGTTGACTTGCACCGTATGTGAGCTTCTATGACAAATGATTCACGACGTGCGTGAACATAACGAAAAATACTTTAGTGTTATACCACATGGTTGTGGAACAGAACGAGTCACGACGTGCGTGACCGTCCCATGGAAAATGGGAAGAAAGGACAAACCCGGATGAAAGTGATTCACATCGTGTGTGAACACTAGGGTAAAGGGTTATCCCTACGATCTGCAATGTGTGTGGACGTTGGGTAACGCCAAGGAAAGCGGTCGTTCGCGAAAGAATGGCAAACCGCTCATTAAAATGGGATTTGACCCTATAAGGGGCAAACTCGGTATAAAAAGGAAAATTTGCGTTATGATAAGCAAATGGGATGGGTTGGGTCTAAGAACTCACCAAACATATGTAATATGTTATAATAGACCGGTTCCATGGTTGTCGGGACGGTCGGAAGCTCTAAAGAACAAACGAACCATAAATGGGCTAAATAGGAAAATTAAATACCAAAATAATAAAAAATTTTGGTATATTGCTAAGAGTCGGGTTAGACTCGTTGAAACTCCGTGGGAATCACATATATGATAAAATATGTTATTTCTAGGTGTTTGAAACAATCGGGATCGAAAGGGGTGGCTCGGGAACGCGAAACGACCTTTAACGGGTCAAAAATATTGGTTTGGCTGCAGGTGCCACCGTAGCTTACGGTGGTACCGTAAGTTACGGTAGGTCCCTGGGCGGTTTAAAGCTACCGTAAGCCAGAAAGTTACCACCGTACACAAACTGAGGCCACCGTAACTTACGGTGGCTACCGTAAGTTACGGTGGTGCCCAATTCCCAGCTTTTGTCGATTATCGTTTAAATGCGTTTCGAGTCCGTTTAAACCCCCGTAAGGACCCGAAATGAATGTTAGAGTGTACTTACTTAGTTCTTATGAACTAATGGATGTCTAAACGTGTGTTTTCAGGTGTTACGGGACCGGAAGGCTAAAGTGATCGATAGGGCATACAAGGATCGAACGGGACTTGCATACGCGATTCTTTTGTAGAAATTAACGCGTTAACATTATTTTGAAACTTCTTATTATGTGTTTATGTAAATGGATTGTTAAACTTCATTCTTGAGTGTCGGTTGACACGAAACACATATTTTAGAAGCTAAATGTTAATGAAATTTTCTGGGTCCAATTTCCGCATGTTTAATTAACTTAAACGGACTCTTTGGAGGTCCGGGTGTTACAAGTTGGTATCAGAGCCAACGGTTTGAGAGATTCAAGTGCGTCGCGAACACTTGGACTCAAACTTTTGAGCTCTAGATATGAGAAATGCAAATGTTCGATCCAAGAAGCCGATCACTGAGCCTAAAGGTACAAGGTTAGTGTGCCGTTTATAAACGTAACAAGCTTGACACATGTATGATATATGTATGATATATGTATGATATGTACCATATGAACTGCTTGAACCTAGCTTCTTGACTTAAGTTTGGAATAAAGGAACTAAGAAGGCATCCGTGTGGTGAGCTTGTTGCTAGGCCTGGCCAGTCTAACAACAATCAAAGGCACGCGAATGGGTTCTTAGGGATGTTGTTTTAAACTTAAGGATGGAAATGGGTATTGTGTGAATAGGGTTAGGCCCTAGTGATAGTAGAATCATAAGCATCAGTGTATATGCTATAGATTACGTACATGGTACTAACGTAAAGTTTAATTGTCACAGTCTTAAGTCATGGCTGGTAACGATCACGTGATCAATATAGAGAATCACGAGACCCATCCCGATGATGCAACCCGGGAATTGGTCAAGGAAGAAGTTGGCAAGGCTTTTGAGGCTTTATTGCCGGGATACATCGAGGATGTACGCAGAGATCTACGGGATCTCATTCAACAAGAGTTTGTGGCGCTGAAGGCTGACAAAGAAACTGAAAGGCCAACAAAGAAAGTGACCTATAAGGAGTTCGTTGCATGCAACCCTACAACGTTCAAGGGTGAGGTAGATCCACTACTTAGTCAAAGGTGGATCAAAGATATGGAAAGTGCCTTTGAAACCTCACACTGTGAAGAATCTGATGAAGTGAGGTTTGCTGCAAGCCAACTCCGGGAACGAGCTAAAGACTGGTGGGAATTGCAACGAGATGAGAAGGGGCGAGAAGGTATCAAAAGTATGACTTGGGAAGAATTTAAGTAGTTGTTCACAAAGCGGTTTTGCCCACAAGCCGCTATCAACAGAATAGCAGAAGAATTCTTACAGTTACGACAAAAAGATGAAAGTATTGATACCATCACGGCCATCTTCTACGACAAAGCCAAGTTTTGCCCACAGTTGCTCCAGGATGAAAGGATGTGGATTAACCACTACTATGGCATGTTGAGTGCCAAGTATCGAGAGTTTCTTACACCGTCCAAATGTGAAACTCTAGCGGAGCTTATCGATTGTGCTAGGGATCGAGAAGCGGAATTGAAAAGGCAAGTTGATCGTGGGGAGAAGCGTGCGGCTGAAACGGAGACGGGTGCGTCTAAGAAAGCCAAGATTTCATCTTCATCAAAGAAGTTTGGGAACGACAAAGACTCCAAACATTGCAAGATTTGTAAAAAGAAGCATGGGGGAGTTTGTAGATATGAATCTAAAAATTGCTTCAAGTGTGGAAAGTCGGGTCATTCGACATCTCAATGCACAAGCCCGCTAAGTGTGTGCTACAACTGTTACAAACCGGGCCACAAAAAGAGCGAATGTCCGGAACTAAAGAAGGATGGTACAAGTCAATCCTCGGTTGCTCAAGGTTCGGGGAAAAAGGGTGATGGAGGAAAAGCTAAGGCGAGAACTTTCTTGATTACGGCTGAAGAAGCCAAATCTATAGCCGACGTTGTGACGGGTACTTTTCTCGTCAACTCACTACCTGCTTATGTGCTATTTGACTCGGGTGCTAATAGATCGTTTGTTTCGGTTAAATTTGAGAGTCATTTTTCCATGGTGTTAGACAACTTACCTAGTCCTTTAGAGATTGAGGTAGCGGATTCAAAAACGTTCTTAGTGTTCAACGTTTATCGAAATTGCATACTTACCATCGAAGGTGAGGATTATTCGGTCGACTTAATACCCATGACACTCGGGGAGTTTGATGTAGTAATCGGTATGGATTGGCTTTCCATGTACCACGCCAATATAGTTTGCAATCGCAAGTGCATCCAATTGATATCTCCGAGTGGTTATGAGGTAATAATCCAAGGTGCAAAACGCGGTGGCGTAGCTTTATGTTCTTTGGTTAAAGCAATGAAATACATGAGCCATGGAGGACAATCGTTCTTAGCCTATGTAATAGACACGGAAACGAAAGTTCAAGTGTTGGAAAATATTCCGGTTGTTCGGGATTTTCCAGATGTCTTTCCGGAGGATTTGCCGGGAGTCCCACCGGAACGGGAGGTCGAGTTTCGAATCGACCTAACCCCGGGAGCTAAACCCATTGCAAAGGCTCCCTATCGCTTGGCGCCATCGGAGCTCCAAGAGTTAATGACACAATTGCAAGATCTTTTAGACAAAGGGTTCATACGTCCGAGTACTTCGCCATGGGGAGCACCGGTTCTTTTCGTGAAAAAGAAGGATGGAAGTCTTCGGATGTGTATCGACTATAGGGAGTTGAACAAGGTGACGGTTAAGAACCGTTACCCATTGCCTAGGATTGATGACCTATTCGATCAATTGCAAGGTGCATCGTGGTTTTCGAAAATCGACTTACGGTCGGGTTATCATCAGTTGAAGGTAAGGGAAGAAGACATCCCCAAGACGGCATTTCGTACTAGATACGGGCATTACGAGTTCCTTGTGATGTCTTTCGGGTTGACAAACGCCCCAGCGGCATTCATGGATTTGATGAATAGGGTGTGCCGACCCATGTTAGACCGATCTGTCATTGTATTCATAGATGATATCCTTATTTATTCTAAAAATGAAGGTGATCATGCTTGTCACTTGCGTGAAGTTCTCGAAACGCTTCGTCGGGAGAAATTGTTCGCAAAATTCTCCAAGTGTGCCTTTTGGTTGCGAGAGGTACAATTCTTGGGTCATGTGGTAAACTCGGAGGGTATACACGTAGACCCCACAAAGATTCACGCGGTGACCAAATGGAGTCCACCCAAGACTCCCACAGAGATTAGAAGCTTTCTTGGGTTAGCCGGATATTATCGGAGATTCATTCAAGACTTTGCTAAGATTGCTTCTCCTTTAACCAAGCTTACCAAGAAAGAGGTGAAGTTCCTATGGGGTGAAGAGCAAGAGAAAGCCTTTCAAGAGTTAAAGTCGAAATTGACTCAAGCTCCGGTTTTGTCTTTACCCGAGGGAACCGACGATTTTGTGGTATACTCGGATGCTTCCTACTCCGGCTTGGGTTGTGTTCTAATGCAAAGGGGCAAGGTGATTGCTTATGCCTCGAGACAACTGAAAGTGCATGAAAAGAACTACCCAACCCATGATCTTGAACTAGCCGCGGTGGTGTTCGCGTTAAAGATTTGGAGGCATTATCTATATGGTGTAAAGTGTACGATTTACACGGACCATAAGAGTTTAAAGTACTTCTTTACGCAAAAGGAGTTAAACATGAGACAAAGGCGGTGGATGGAATTGCTAAAGGATTATGATTGTGAAATCCTATATCATCCGGGAAAGGCCAATGTCGTGGCTGACGCCTTGAGTCGAAAGGAGGATCATACTCCTATCAAAATAACCGCAATGAAGATAACCGTTATATCCGAAGTGGTTGAACGAATCAAGGAAGCACAAACTGAAGCGCTAAAGGAAGAAAATTTGAAGAAAAATCGAATCAAAGGTCAAACTCAAAACTTGGAAGATGATAGTCAAGGATTGAAAACAAGATGGGGTCGGGTTTGGATACCACCTACTTGTACCTTGAAGAATGATCTATTGGATGAAGCCCATAAATCCAAGTATTCAATTCACCCGGGAGCGACTAAGATGTATAGAGACCTTCGGGTTAACTATTGGTGGCCGGGCATGAAACGCGATATTGTCAAATACGTGGAGAAATGCTTAACTTGTTTGCAAGTGAAGGCGGAACATCAAAAACCTCAGGGTGAATTGCAACCGTTGGATATTCCGGAATGGAAATGGGAAAAGATAACAATGGATTTGATTACTAAACTTCCAAGAACGAAGAAAGGGTACGATGCGATATGGGTTGTTGTCGATCGATTGACCAAGAGCGCTCATTTCCTTCCTATTCGTGAGACTTACAATTCGGAGAAAATGGCGGAGGTTTACGTGAACGAAATAGTGTCACGACACGGGGTGCCCGTGTCGATTGTGTCCGATAGAGACACACGGTTTACTTCCAAGTTTTGGAGGAAATTTCAAACGGAGATGGGGACAAAGCTATTGCTAAGCACGTCATACCATCCCCAAACCGACGGACAAAGTGAAAGAACCATTCAAACATTAGAAGATATGCTACGAGCGTGTGTTCTTGACTTTGGGGGTAGTTGGGATGAGTATTTGCCTTTGGCGGAATTTTCTTACAATAATAGCTACCACTCCACCATCGAGATGCCTCCGTATGAAGCTTTATATGGAAGAAAATGCCGAACTCCCATTTGTTGGGGAGAAATTGGTCCACGGGAACTCGCGGGCCACGATACGATAATGAATACGGATGAAAAGATTAAGCAAATCCGTGCTCGCATGAAGGCGGCGCAAGACCGTCAGAAAGCTTACGCGGATAAGCGTAGACGACCCATCGAGTTTGAGGTGGGAGATTTGGTTTTGTTAAAGGTTTCCCCATGGAAGGGTATTATACGATTCCGGAAGCGGGGAAAGTTGAGTCCGAGGTTTATCGGGCCATTTAAAATCATCGCACGTGTAGGTAAAGTTGCGTACCGGCTGGAATTGCCGGAAGAGCTTCAAGGAATTCACAACACGTTCCATGTATCTTACTTGAGGAAGTGTTTGGCTGACGAGTCGGCCTATGTCCCGTACGAGGATTTGGAAGTTGATGACAGATTGAACTATATCGAGAAGCCGGTGGCTATCTTGGATAGAAAGGTCAAGCAACTGAGAAACAAGACACTCAATCAGGTGAAGGTGCAATGGAAGAATCGTAAGGGATCCGATGCCACTTGGGAATCGGAAGATGAAATGAGGAAGTCTTATCCTCATCTATTTGATTAGTATGTAAAGTTTCGGGGACGAAACTCTCTTTAGAGGGAGAGACTTGTAACGACCCGAATTTCGTATTATGTAATTAAAATACAATTAATGTATCATGTGTTAAATATTGTAAATATTTAAGACTTAACTAGAAGATTTACTAGTTAGTTAATAGTGGTGGAAACATGAAAAATGATACTAGAGGGGTGGATCTTGCCAATTGATGAAACTTAAACATGGATATGTATGGCAAGCCATACATCTTGATGAGCATTGTCTGCTCATTCACCTCACTCACGTTTACACACACAAGGGAAGAGGAGAAGAAGGGTTTTGACATCTCATGCTCAAATTGTTGGTGATTCAAGTGCAAGATCCGAAATTGAACCCTAGAAATCATTCTTCATCTCATCAAGAGCTACAAGTAAGTGTTATTTGATGTTCTTGAGGTGTAAAATCGTCACCCACATGATGGGTGTAGAAATTGGTGGTTTAAACATGAAACCCTAGTGTTATAGTGCTAGATGATCATGTGTATGTGTGTATTATGGTAACTAGATGTGTAATTGCTCCTTAATTGAAGATTTACATGAACCATGCAAATGGGTTTAGTTACTAGAAGGTTAAACTAAGGATTCTTCATGTAAACTAGTTGCTAGTTGTAGAATCCATGTTCATTCTTGTTGAAATTGATGAATCACATGTGTGATATGTGATTTAGGTGTAAAACTAGCTTGATGATGTTTAAAAGCTAGTAAATAACCAATATGTTAAGTTATGCACATAAGGTGTTTGATGAAATGCCTAAATTAGATGAAAATCATGAATGAACTACTCAATTGCAAGAAATGTGCAATGTGAAAGCCTAGATTGTAGGTTAAATGTGATAAATGGTCAAATAGACCATATGTGTGATTAAATGAATGTTATGTGTTAAATGGGTCCTTAAAATGGTAATAGGAAGTGGTGTGGCAAGCGGATCCAAGGGAACCGGCAAGGAACACGTTTGATTGACCACTTAAACCTTCCGGACTCAAGGTAAGACATTCTTTAAATTGAGCATAACAAAGTAAAGGCATGAGTCACAATGTGTGTGACCATGTGCTCATAAGCTCAAACAAAATGAAACACGTTTAAAAGGGATAAATAGTTGACTTGCACCGTATGTGAGCTTCTATGACAAATGATTCACGACGTGCGTGAACATAACGAAAAATAACACTTTAGTGTTATACCACATGGTTGTGGAACAGAACGAGTCACGACGTGCGTGACCGTCCCATGGAAAATGGGAAGAAAGGACAAACCCGGATGAAAGTGATTCACATCGTGTGTGAACACTAGGGTAAAGGGTTATCCCTACGATCTGCAATGTGTGTGGACGTTGGGTAAAGCCAAGGAAAGCGGTCGTTCGCGAAAGAATGGCAAACCGCTCATTAAAATGGGATTTGACCCTATAAGGGGCAAACTCGGTATAAAAAGGAAAATTTGCGTTATGATAAGCAAATGGGATGGGTTGGGTCTAAGAACTCACCAAACATATGTAATATGTTATAATAGACCGGTTCCATGGTTGTCGGGACGGTCGGAAGCTCTAAAGAACAAACGAACCATAAATGGGCTAAATAGGAAAATTAAATACCAAAATAATAAAAAATTTTGGTATATTGCTAAGAGTCGGGTTAGACTCGTTGAAACTCCGTGGGAATCACATATATGATAAAATATGTTATTTCTAGGTGTTTGAAACAATCGGGATCGAAAGGGGTGGCTCGGGAACGCGAAACGACCTTTAACGGGTCAAAAATATTGGTTTGGCTGCAGGTGCCACCGTAGCTTACGGTGGTACCGTAAGTTACGGTAGGTCCCTGGGCGGTTTAAAGCTACCGTAAGCCAGAAAGTTACCACCGTACACAAACTGAGGCCACCGTAACTTACGGTGGCTACCGTAAGTTACGGTGGTGCCCAATTCCCAGCTTTTGTCGATTATCGTTTAAATGCGTTTCGAGTCCGTTTAAACCCCCGTAAGGACCCGAAATGAATGTTAGAGTGTACTTACTTAGTTCTTATGAACTAATGGATGTCTAAACGTGTGTTTTCAGGTGTTACGGGACCGGAAGGCTAAAGTGATCGATAGGGCATACAAGGATCGAACGGGACTTGCATACGCGATTCTTTTGTAGAAATTAACGCGTTAACATTATTTTGAAACTTCTTATTATGTGTTTATGTAAATGGATTGTTAAACTTCATTCTTGAGTGTCGGTTGACACGAAACACATATTTTAGAAGCTAAATGTTAATGAAATTTTCTGGGTCCAATTTCCGCATGTTTAATTAACTTAAACGGACTCTTTGGAGGTCCGGGTGTTACATATAGGTGGTGTCGTACATGAAAAGCGAGTAGGTAGCTATACGCGGCGTATGGGTCCATACGCCGCGTATAGCTGTCGGTGCAGCAGTCGGGGACCTACCAACTTGTCATGTACGACACCGACCTATACGTGGCGTATGGACCCATACGCCGCGTATAGGTCCCTTTTTCGTTGTGTATATAAAGGGAGGCAACGCATTCGCGCACTCACAAAAAAACGTAAAGGTTCGAATTCGCAAATTCGATCGTTTGTGATTGATGATTAGATTCAAGATCGCAAGAAATTTGGGTTTTGTGGTTCAACATTTTCTTCTCGCAAATAATTTACTCGGTAATACTATATATTCTTACTTTAGTAAGTATTTACACACATATATACATATATCTGAATTGGATACTTAAGAATCGTTTCAACTGACTCGGGTTCCATCGGTGTTAGTCCGTTACGCTTAAACTGAATAATTTTCAAGATTTTAATCGTAACCGACTAATACCGTGGAACCCGAGTTAGTTGAAATGATTATTAAGTAATTAAGACATTTATGTGTACGTAAGTATGTATAGAAATGAAATAAGAGTTATAGCTTACCTAAAAATTATTTTGAAGAAATAGTTGACCCATGAAACCCTATTTTCTTTCCAAGTCATGCGCGTAAACAGTGCTCATTCGCCTGAACAAAGGTCATGCGCCTGAACAAAGGCTAAGCCTTGGGCGCATGAGCACTATACGTGGCGTATGGACCCATACACCACGTATAGTGCTCATGCGCCCAAGGCTTGTGCACTATACGTGGCGTATGGGTCCATACGCCATGTATAGGTGTGTCAGACCTACTGTTTTGTACCGTGTACGATTACAGGCAACGTATGGGCTCATACGGGGCAAACGTGGCAAGACTATACGCAGCGTATAGGCCCATACGCTGCGTATAGGTGGCCTATACGTGGCGTATGGGCCCATATGCTACATATAGTTGTCAGACGTCCTTTAAAGCGTTTTTGTACCATGTACGAATATACGCAGCGTATGGTTCCATACGTGGAAGACGTGGCAAGCCTATACGTGGCGTATGGACCCATACGCCGCATATAGGTGCCATACGCAAGCCTATACGTGGCGTATGGACCCATACGCCACGTATAAGTGATTTCAAGTATGACGGGACACAAGATTCGTTTTCAACTATATAAGAACGCTTTCGATAACACTTTCGATAACGCTTTCGATCTTTGTAAATCTCCAACGTATTTGTCTCTCAAAATATCAAACTTTTTATTCGTTCGGTATGTCGTTTTGGGACGGTAACTATTTGTTTGGTGAATATTCAAATGAATATTCAAGCGTTTCGTACGTGGCGGATAGTAATCAAGATGATGCGTACGTTCAATCTGCTTACAAGATAGGACTGCCAGATTTAAACCAATCGTATGTTCCCGATGATGAAGTTGAGTTTTGCCGAGAGTCAACTTACGACACGCAACAAAATAATATACTCTCGAGTGATGAAAAACAAACGACGAAAGTATCGTTTGAAACGTCTTAAAATTTTTTATCTCTCGATGAGCTAGTCTGTTGGGCTGTTAATAGAGGACGTGATAATGATTACGTTATTATTACACGAAGATCAAAGAAAAAATAAGGTCAGGTCGTAAAGGTATGGCTTATCTGTGATCGTGCTAGCGAACACAAAAGTAAAGCAACAGTTAGACGATCTGGTAGCAAAAAAATCGGATGTCCTTTTAAATTAGTAGGGATATACGACAACAAACGTCGTTCGTGGAAATTAGAGGTGCGAAGTGACGAACATAACCATGATCCCGCTCAACATATGGAGGGGCATCCTCTTGTAAGAAGATTTTCTCAAAACGAATACAATTTGGTGAAACAGCTTACTGATCAGAACATGGAGCCTCGTAGCATCTTATCAGCTATTAAAAAGCAAAATCCTAATAACGCATCGATAACCAGAGACGTATACAACGCTCAATATAAGATAAGAAGTGAAAGAAAAGTCAGTGAAACACCAATGCAAGTCTTAGAAAACCTTTTATCTTTTAAATGGTAAGTTTATTACACACGAGAAGATCCCGAAACAAATGTCGTAGAAGATATATTTTTTGTCATCCTAAATCATACGACACCTGGTGTGCATTTCCGCACGTGCTGATGATAGACGCTACATATAAAACAAACATGTACAAACTTTCGTTTGTTCAGATTGTTGGTGTGACCTCCACACACAAGACATTTTGTGTTGCTCATGCGTTTATTAGCAAAGAACGAGAAGATAATTTTGAATGGGTGCTTAATAGATTGAAAGATACATTAAACAAGTGTATGGAGCCGCGCGTCATAATAACAGACAGAGATCTCACTTTAATGAACGCATGTGTTAAAGTGTTTCCGAATGCTTCAAAGTGTTTATGCAGGTGGCATATTGATGAAAATATCGCGAAACACTGTAAAGCAAGTTTTACGAAAGATGACTGGAGAAAGTTTAAATATGCATGGGTACGTTTGTATGAGTCTCCCACGGCAGAGATTTACGAGTATAACTATAACCTTCTTTACGAACGACTAGTTGAAGCGAATCGAGAAAGTAAGTTTTTCATTACATACATACATACAATACTGTTCAATATATAATTTAATTATGTTTTATTATATTTTCAGAAGTATTGTCATATAAAAACAAAAACTGGTTAGAGAGTTACAAAGAAATATTTGTATCAGCCTGGACTAGCTCGAATCGTAATTTTGGCCAACACACAACAAATAGAGTGGAGAGTCAGCATGCAAATTTAAAAAGATATCTTAAATCAACAAATAGCTCACTGGATAGACTTGTGGAGTTTGTAGATCAATTGGTGAACGCACAAGAGGTAAATTTAAAAGAAAGCTTTGAGACAAGCAAAATTAAAATCATGAATTATCATAAACTTCCGTTATTTGATTACTTAAGAGGCAAGGTTTCACACAAAGCTCTTGATTTATTAGTTGCCGAAAACACTAAATTGCATGTGATGCGCTCTGCAAATGCAACATGTGGTTGTCATCTTTTCACTAGTTGTGGCTAGCCTTGTGCTTGTCGGCTGGAAAAATATGAACATTCTGTTAATAGCCGCTCCATTATTATCATTTTTCTATTAAAGCAATAAATTAGATATTAATTTATACTTTATAATGCAGGCACTAAAATTTCATTAGATGCAATTGACGTATTTTGGACGAAGCTTGATAAAATTAAACCATCATATATGGTGGATGAAAAAGTTGATGTTGAAGAAGAAATGGAACGCGTGAAACAACAAATAATGACACAACCCACCGCTGTAAAATTTAGTTTGGTGGAAAAAATAAAAAAATTGTGTATCTATGGAAAAATAACAAAAAAGCGCCTGTTGTTTAAACAGATATTCGCGGTCGCCGAACGTTAAAGGTTCAACAACAAAAGTATGACACTCAACAAAGTACGTGCGATATGCCGAGACATAGCTCGTTTATTGCGTCTCACATTACCGGAAGAACAAGTTCAGCTGTAAAGCCTCAGAAGCCTGCCATGCAACGTAGTCGTTCAACGTCTTCTAAAGTATCACAGGGTACTAAGGAGTTTTCATTGATTGTCAGAGATCGCCAAATAAACAATATAAACAGGTTAAAAAATTGGATTCCATCAATCTTTCATCAGTATATTTCTCGTATACGAGATGTCCGACCCGATGGGTGGTTTTCGATCTATAGCTTTAGACTTAGGGTTTGACGAAAATAAGTGGATGTATGTGCGGACACAACTTTTAGAAGAGTTGGACAGACATGAATTGGGGTACAGAGAAGTTTTCGATACTTTGTACCCCGGATAGTATAACGAATTACGTTACACCATCGATTGGCAAAGTGTGAAACCTGCACCAGAAGAACATTGGATGATAATTCTGTATACGGGAATAGTGGTTGCTCAAAAGTTTGGGGTTACTCTTCATTTATTAAGCAATAATGGTTGTCAAACATTTTTCCCATTATGGGCTGATCCGAAAACTGTCATGCCTCATCATGTCGTGTCGATTGTTCATGTCAACAATAATCATTTCGTCCACGTTAAGTTAGAAGGAGATTATCCGATGCCAACATTAAGTAATCTTTGGATTCTTAACCGAAGCGTACGTGCTACAGAATGGGAGATTATGTATAGGATTCGTATCTCGGAATACAACGCAATAATAGATAATAACTGAGAGGCCCCGGCTTATATAAATTTATTTTAATTCATAATTTGTAATATACGAATTATATATTTTAATTTTAATTTTATTATTGTATTCGTATTATTTAATATTAAACTGCTTAAATAATTTTAATTCAAATTATGTATATATTAAAATAAAAAAATCAAAATTAAAAAAAATAAAATATTTTTTAACCTTTCAAAATATCAATATTATATATATATATATATATATATATAGGATTGGGTTCATATGAAAACCCTAAGTAAGTGTGAGAACCCTTTAACCCAACCACAACCACTGATTTTATATTAAAAATCTAGATGCCATATGAAGGGTTGAGATTTGATTAAGGGTATTTAGGTAATTTGTTGTTTTGGTACTTTTTGTACTTTGTGTCAGTTTCTCTGTCTATGTATACCCAACACACATATACCACCACATCGTTCAGCTGCCCGTCTCCCCTCGCCCGCCTGAAACTCCGGTAACTTGCTCGGCTCTCCGGCGAGGCGGCGAGCTGCGCCTACTCGCCTGGACTCCCCCACCCCTGCGATGACTTGCTCGCCTCTCCGAGACTCCGACCTGCCCCTGCGGCCCTGCCCCTTCACGATTGAAGTCCCTTAGCCACAACCCAGCTTCCGACCGACGCCCTGCGACTAGCCTAGCTCTCCGGCGACCTGCTCCTGAGTATCCGACGTCCAATTTCGGCCAGGTAACAGGTTCTTTCGCAGCTTCACATCATAGCGGTTCCACAACTTAGCAGATCTGCAACCATCGACCTTCTTCAGTGTTTAGAACTGTAGATCTGCAACTATCGATTCTTCTTCATTGATTTAAACCGAAGTACATGTGATATTTCTGTCTATTAACAAAAAAATCGCTGGTATGTTGTTTCTACGGTTCAATTTTGTCAAAAAGTTTTGAATTTTGCGTAGCATTTTCATCTGAATATCCGACTGTTAGGTTTTATGAAATCGTAAATATCTTGATTGTATTTGATGAGGTTCATCCTTATGATTAGTCATTTAATCCTTTCATGTTGTGCACACTGTTTTTTGTTTCAATCAGGCTCTCTATTTGTTTTTTTAGTTTCTATGTTTGATTGTAGTTTGATTTACTGTGTTTAAGTTAATTTATGCTTCTATCAAGTGTGAAGAAGAACTAGATTTCTGCTTCTATTTTTTAGTTTTTCTGGTTACATTTATGCAATATTGTGGTTCATGTTGTTCCCTGTTTGATTTAGCACATTTACCAAATTAGTCATTGTGGTTCATGTTGTTCCCTTGTTTGTTGTTGGGTTGCCATCTGTTTGACTAGGCATGTTTACAAATGATTTAGATGCTTCCAGGCATGTTTACAGAGTAGAAGAAGAAACACTAGACAAAATGTTGCTTTTCTTAGTTTACATTGGTTTACATTGAAAAAACTTTATTGGTATAATTTCGCTACAGTACTGTAATTATAGTGGTATTTTTTTTGTAACAGTGGTTTAGTTTTTTTATTGTTTAATTTTGTTATAATCGTGTAATTATAGTGGTGTTTTGTTATTATTTAATTTTGTTACAATGCTGTAATATTTTTTTTGGTTTAATTATAGTGCTCAAATTTCATTACACTTGTGTAGTTACATTGTGTAATGTCGTTTGTTTGTTAGATTGTTGTATTCACAACATTATTAATAGTTGCAGTGGTGTAATATTAGGCGTAAGTTTTTGTTACTGTGGTGCAACAATAGTGTAAGTGTTTTACACATTGGTTTACAATTATTTACATTGTACAAAAGTTATGAATGTATAAAAATGTTAAATGTAGAGTTAATTTTATATAAAAAAATATATGTGAGGCTGTCGTAATGGTTTACACATTGGTTTTGTTGTAATTTGTTCACTACAGTGTTGTAGTTACATGGTGTAATGTCCTTTGTTGGTTAGGTTGTCGTAATGAGGCTGTTACTGTTAGTTGTAGTTGTGTAATATTGGGTGTAAAATTTTAGTAAAGTAGTGCAAGATTATATGGTCTAATATCGTTTGCAAGATTACATGGAAATTATAATTATGAGGTGAATTACAAGATGTATTAGTAAACAGTTTACAATGATTTACATTGTAAAAGCAGTAATATTACAGTGGTGTAGTTTTGTTACAGTGGTGTAACATTTAGTTTTAAATATTCTTAGGTGTTGCACATGCTAGTTACAGTGATGTCACAAAAATATGTCAAGACTATATGGGAATTATCGAGAAAAATGATACGAGTTTAACGATATAATTTTTATAAAAATATAATATAGTATAAAAAGGTTATGAATGTATAAAAAAGTTAAATGTAGAGTTAATTTTATATAAAAGAAAAATATATGTGAGGAAAGAGAAAGTTAGGTAGTGACACTTGTCACTACCATATTCAATCTGAATTTTTCTAGGTTAGTTAAATGACTATATTACCCTTTTCTATTAAAAAAAATTAATGGACACATGGCATGATCTCTAGTCTTCCAAAATAAATCAATGGACCAAATAAAGTTAATGGGTTCTTACACAAACTAAAGGTTCTCATTAGAACCAAACCCTATATATATATACATATATATATATATATATATATTAAAACTCAAAAAATTAAAAAAAAATATATAAGCTATACGCCGCGTATGGACCCATACGCGGCGTATAGCTCCTCCGCGTATAGGGTACCCTCGTATGGGTCATAAGCCACGTATGGGTATAAAATGTCAAATCAACAACCCACCCTATACGCCGCGTATGGACTCATACTGTGCAGGGGTGTTGATTTAAAATTTGGGGGTGTCTAAATAAAAAGACCCTAAAAAGTTAATTTTAAAACTTCAAATTAATAATCATCGAATCTATTTTCAAGATGGAAATAATTTGACCTAGAGAAGTAGCACGGAGCATGATCCAGAACAGAAGAAAAGAAAAGGAGGTCATGATCACCATCATTTCTTTGTGATTAAACTAATTAATCTTAACAATCTATTGCTGATGATATTAAATTTTAGTTAAATTATTATTATTCTTTACGAAAGATGTGCGAGTCACGCCATGTGTAAAAGGGGTTGTGGATTGGAATAGATGGTGTGCTTTTGATGTAACATGTAACATGATTTGATTTTGGTTTTGCTGTGGTTTTCAGCTTCTATCTCCGTCTTGGTGATAGTTGTCGGTTTTGGTGGTTTTTATGAAGTTCTTTTTTTAAAAAAAAAAGATGCACGTCACTATGTCTTGGGTTTGCCCCTCTAACAGCTAAGAACTGCTCCAAAAACATGTTCCCGTCCCTTTCTCATTCTCCCGTTCACAATACGTCAATCCTTCTCTTTCCTTTCTCCTCCATATATATCATTTGTATCCCAAAACAACCCCAAAAACGTCCAATGACAATGAGTTAAAGAAACAAGTAAGATGGAAACAGAAACGATTTTTGAAAGGAGCAAAATAGAAGGGGTTTTGAGTTATTTAATGAAATGAAGTATAATATGATAAAAAATATATAATTTAATAATATTGGGTTTGAAACATTCAAATCAGTCCATAACACTAGTTTCTCTTGCTTCTTCCTCTGACAACCAAAAGTTAGAAAGAGAAGAAAACACATTTGTACCCTCTCCCTCTTCTCTCTTTGGATCCCCTTTTTATATTCTTTAATTAAACACCCACACGGATATCCATCGTGCACAAGTTTTAACAAATTCATAGTGGGAATCTAGCGATTTGCAGGATAACATGATGTGAATCCACCAAAAGTTTTGTTTTTTCCTATGAAATTTTGTTACTGTAGTCTCACACACTCGTAAATAAGTTGCTAATTTTTTTAAAAGGCAAATTTCATTAACACCACAAAAACGGTATTTTCTCCAAGATAGAGATAAGTAAAAAAGAAAGCGAATCAGTTTACAACAAAAGAAAAATAACACAAACGCTTCCAATCTACCGTGTCTCTCTTATATCTATTTTTATACCAAAGAAAACCCAAAGCTTTCACGTCCGCCACTATCTTGACCACGTCCGGGACTATGTTTGAAAACGCCTTTTCGTTTCTCGCCTTCCAGATCCTCCAACACGACACTATAAGAATCCCGTAGACGAATTCTTTCTTCACTCCTGAAAGCTGTAACTAATCGACCATGTGAAGAACATCACTGATCGAAAATACATACATAGGAGGGAGTTTGCACCAGGCCGAAATCCCAGCCCAAACACCCATAGAGATCGCACACGCTGAAAATAAATGACCCACTGTTTCTTCACTATCGCCACATAGTCTGCAAACATCCTCTCCCACATTAACGTTTCTTCTAAGGAGAGCTTTAGTTGTCGGAATACGACCTCTAAGAGCCCGCCACATAAAGATATTACATTTGTTTGGGATCCAATTACACCATCTAAACCCGGCCCGATTACTAATAATGCTGTCATCTTTCAGCCATGCCCTATTATCTTTGACAGAAACAACAAGATTGAAGCCGAATGACCATGTCCACTCGTCTGGCCTGTCTATTAACTTCACATCGGCCAAGCTTCTGTGAAGAAGAAACAAATGATGGACCTCTGCTACCGATTCAGGATACGACCTCCAGCACCATTTAACCACATGTCTTTGGTCTATGCGCTCGAACCTATCATCCACCGTACAAAATTTTTCTTGTTCCATCCGAAACAAATCGGGATAAAGATCCTTGAGGCTGCAGTCTTCTATCCAAGGATCAATCCAGAAACGAATCTTTTTGCCATTACCCACTTTGCCTCGAATAAAACTTATGAAACTTTTTCCTTGACGCTTCAACCGAGTGCCCAAAGTAACGATCTTACTCCAAACACTCGGAATAGTTTATTCCAAAGTAACAAACTTATGAAATAAGTTGCTAATTAAATTAACAAAGGTATGGTGTTACTCGGTTGTTCCAGTTGTGGTTGTGGTCTTCTTGCATTGCTCCACTAGTTTATTCTCAATTACTACCGCAAACTCACTTGGTGTAGTTATTTTATGAGGAAAGGGTGTATGAAACATTCAATAAACTTTGACTAATATTTTTCATGCCATTTTATTTACTTTACACGTAAAAACAAATTATAATATGTAGGTAGTTTGTCGCATAATAGTACACAAACTATGTATACTCGATGATTCAAGTTCAATTATACATATTGATATAGACTTGAGAGTTAAGGGTGTACGATATTCGAATCAGATTTGAAAAACTCTAAATTTGATTCAACTCGAAAATCACTGATTAGAAATTTGATTCGATTTTACAAATTCTAATTTGATTTGATCCAAGTCTAATTATTTTATATATTAATTTACAAATATCTATATGAGAAACTAGGAAATAAAATTCCAAAAAGTGTACAATCTAAAATTTTAAATCCTAACTAATACCTTTTAATTTATTTGGTACTTGAAATATTTTGTACTTATGCTTGTTTTTTTATTTTGATCATTTGAAATTAAATCTTTTAAATGAATTTTGAAAATATTTTTCGATTTTTTATTTTGTACTAAATATGAACCGAGTTTAAATTCAAGATTTGTTTCGGATCCTGTTTGAAACTTCATATTCGACTTATATTTTCTGATTCGAATCAAATTCGAATCTTAACAGTTAATTTTAAAATTCAACTTATTTGACTTGATTAACTCGAATTTGATCCAACGTGTTTTTGTATTATATGGGTGTGATTGTGTTAAAAAAATAAAAATAATTAGAAAGAAGGAAATCTTGGTCGTCAAATGTCATGATTCCCATGTGAATAAGAGAACCCTAATTAATCCTAGTTTGGCATACCTACTTGGTAAGTTAAGCTTCTTCTATTGTTTTCTTCTTTCGATGTGCCACGTGGATATTGCATGTGGGTTGAAGGATACGTCTCTTCCAAACTGGTGAGATTAGGAGCAGGAGTCGAATATTACAGATCTCATATTCTAACAGATGCAGCCCCTCACCTTTTCAGAAATAACATATTCCTTCCAAACTTTTTTATATATTAAAAGACGTGCCATACTTTTTGAATGTGAAACAAGTAGGAGTTGACTATGTATAAATTTGTGTCTTCACATCATTAGACATTTCCGGTCCAAAATTGTATGTCATTGTTGTTTTAAACCTCAAAACTTCCGTCGTTATGCGAGCGAGAACTTAATTAGCCATGTGAAAGACACCAGTTACTTGAAAGTTGAAACATCACCGTGCTTCGAAAACTAGGGTAAAAGTTACGCTATTATTTGTAAAGAAGATTTTTGGATTGCTGCCAATCGGTTAGTTAGAGGTCTTAATTAGGACACGGTTCATGTATTAGTTGAAGCAAATAAGGCTTGATGACATGATTGCGAGAACTCAAGATAGAGTATTAATCATCAATTAAGTTGGGTTCTTTGTCTAATTATTATTTTCTTTCAGAATTTTGTTATAGTTTGGAAGAATGAATGTAAGCATTAAAATGGATTTGATGAACCCTGGTTTGTAATGAAATTTAATTCATCGAATTGAAGTTCTACTTATTAATCCGTAAATTATAAAAAAATAGTTCTTTTAAGAGCTAATACAACATGTGTGTTAGTTAGAATATACATGTCATTCAATACCTTTGGTGTTCGTGTATGTAGATGGTTTTCATAAAACCTAACACAGCCACATCTAAGAACACCTGCAATGTTGATTTACACATATGTTCTTTCTCTCTGATTGGCGACCATTCATGCTCACCTTAAATTCTAGGGGCAAAGGTATAATGATTACTATTTACATGGTTAATTTAAGATCGTCTTGTTCTTCTTAAATCTTTAGGTTCACAATCTGCATCATTAGTCAGTGAGAACTTTGTCAAAACTTTCATTCCATTATAAATTGTTATAATACATCATCAACGTGTAATAATAGTTAGCATTGATAACACAAGATACATCACAATGCAAGAAGAATTAATAATCGCTAATATATCATTTCTATTTCCAATTACAATGCGACCGGTTAATCTCGGAGTATTACCGAACATAATAATGTCAAAGGACCGTTTCATCATTTGTCAAAAGATGAAGGTGAGAGTAGTATCACTAGTACACACTTCAAAACTCAAAAGAAACAAAAATGTATACAAGTTTGTCTATTATCTATAAACATACGGATCTTCAAGGGTAAAAGATGCTTTTTTAGAAGAAAAGAAGTGATATTACATTTTAGTGGTGCATTGCTTATCACACCACAGTTTTGAAATCTGTGAAAGGAAAAAGAGTATTACTGACTTTTGTTAAAATTTTTTTAGTCTTTTTACTCTCTCTTTATTGACATTTTATTCCTTAGGAGTCACTTTATTGACAAATTAATTAAAGCATACTTTATAGATATTATTTATCAAAAACAGGATGTAAAATCAAATAAAGGTGCATGTGCTTTAGTAGAAGGTGGCAGGGTTTCTTTCTGTTATGTCGTATAATATTCAAATGTTGTATGGAATCATCGATCTTGTTCTTGTGTTGTGTTGTGTGTTTCCTTGATTTGTGGGTATTTGTTTTTTTAGCGTTTGGTGTTTCCTAGATATGCGGTTTTTCCTTTTGTTCTCCTTTTTCATCGGTAACTAAAGCTTGATAGTTTCCATAGTGCTCAACGTTGATCATAAATTAACAATATTTTTGTGTTTATGATGATGATGATTAATTTTGTTTTCCTTGGCTTCAAAGATAAGTGAGACATATTGAACAAAGACTAGCAAGAAATAAGTGCATCCGAGTGTTTATTCATACCCTTGTTCAAGTCGTGTTAGGGTGGAGGTGCACCTTTTCCGTATGGTTTGGGTCTTTGCACCAAATAAAACACTAGCCCCTAGTATCGGCCTTCACAAAAATTGTGCCCCGGTCTAGGAATTGCAACTACTGATCGGAGTTGTTTTTGTTCTCTTCATACTTGCAAATTATGATATGCTCTTTTCACTTGTACATGAATGGGATTAAAGTGCATACCATCTTTTTAGAAATGATAGAAAAAATATGAGAAAAATTTGATGTAAAGTTAACGTGAAGGAAAAAGAGTTACAGTATGGAAGGGATGCAAAAAATATGTTGCATAACCTCTTCATCCTTATGATTAGAAATTAGGGTTTTCGTCATTAGTGGCAAAATGATTTGGATTCGCTTTTCTAGTTTTTTGTTATATGCATCTCTGAGTGTTATAGTCCCCATAATTTACAACCTAACATTTATTTGTTTTTAATAATTTACATGTGTATTTATGTTATCCGATAAATTAATTGTTCTATTCATTATTTTTGGAATGGAATAAATCATCACCGGATTGACTTCTTTAATTTCACACTATGTAATTCATACCAGGGTTTAGGGTTTACAAAATTTACACGTTTTAGTTCTTTATGATTCATTTTAATTGGTATCATTCTACATGTATTTGTGTATAAAATATATACTTTGATAATCTAAAGTGAAATCCTTTATTCAATCATAATTTAACTAACTTTTAAACCTTGAAAATAATCATATTTCACTCTTATAGCTAAACTATATCCCTTTAAAGTACGCATTATGTTTCTTAAGGTAATATTAACAAATGGTTTAAACTTAACAATATCATAATGTGTAGTAAAGTTGTTCATTTCCAAGTTATTTCGGTTCTAGTGTCATGGAAAACATTAACGTAGATTTAAAAGTTGATTCAAAAAATGTATAAGTTAGCTGTTCTAAATAAAAATAACTAGAATTAAGTTCCCCGCGTTGCGTGGGGCGTAAAACCGTGCAAAATAACACTAATGTCACACTACCATTACTGACCATCAGCACAGAAATTTGGTGTCTTAATATAAAAAATAAGACCAAAGCTTAAAAGATATAAATAAAAATATAACTAAATCGATTTAAGACTCATGCTTTGCGACAAACCTTGTAAAGTGTAACGCCCCGAAATTTCCCTAAGCTAGCCATTTAATAATAATGGGCTTTTAAGGGTTAATTTAAGAAAGAAAGGTAAATTAGTGGGCTATGGACTAAATTAACCTTAATGGTCTATGTTTTGATGGGTTTAAGGCCCCTTAATCAGCCCTTAAACATGCATGAGCAGCCTCCATTCCAGCATTTGCAACCCTAGCTCCCAAAATTCATAGAGAGAGAAAGTAGAGAGAGAAAGTGAAGAAAACTCAAGATTTGGAGCTTCAAAGGTTAAAAGATTGAAGATCTGGGTGTTGGAGCATCAAAACATAAGAAAGGGGTAACGAATCCAGGTAAGAATCGACCTCTAAACCCTTCTGTAGATCAAACCCGTATTCTAGGGTTTTGGGTTTTGAAAAGTTTCAAAGAAACACATAAAGGTCAAATTTTTACGTATGAAAACGTGTAAAAAGATTAGAAATGGTTTCATGGAAGGTAAACCAAGGATTTGGACGTAAAAAGTTAAGATTTTGGGTTAAAAACGGACTGGTTCATCATTTTTATGCATCCAGCGAAATTGTGCACTCATCCAGCGAAACTGTGCACTCATCCAGCGAAACTAAGAGAGTTCCAGCGAAACTACAGTTTCGCTGGTGCGAAACTACAGTTTCGCTGGTGCGAAACTACAGTTTCGTTGGTAATTTCGCCAATGCCCAGGTTGATCTATAGACATTGCGAAACTAGGAAATTCCAACGAAAGTTGGGCGCTCATGGCAGCGAATCTGTCCAGCGAATCTGGCAGAAGTGCTGCCCAGTGAAACTGGTAGCGAAACTGGTAGCGAAACTGGCAACGAAACTGCCAGCGAAACTGTCAGCGAAATTGTGAAGAAAATGACGTTTTTATGTATTAATTCCGTGCAGCTTGTGTATTCGGACTATAGCTTAAGTTACTTAAATTGAAGCTATTTTGCTAAGTTCAGGTGAGTTCTAGACCCCTCCTTTACCCGTTTTCAACGTTTTGAGGTGATATGCATACTAAAATACATACTTTTATGATAACGGTTTTTAGGACCTTTTATCAAGAAAATATAATTTTCTAAAGTAAAATGTGACATTTAAATAGTTCAAAATAATTTTCGGCCCCAGCAAGGGGCGTTGCCCCTTGGACCCCACTAGGGGTTGCCGCCCCTAGAACCCCGCTATCAGGGGCTGCCGCCCCCGAACCCCCGCTGTCCCGCGGAGGGTCGGTTATCTAGTTTATCTCGCATGGTTGATGAAATGTGAATGCTTAGACTAAGAGTTTGTTTCTTATTATGTGTTAAGTGCATGTGAAATCTAAAGATATAAGTGAAACTTAAAGAACTGTTATTGGGCCCATAATGTGTACCATGAGAAAGTAAAGCCTTGCAAGCAATTGATAAAGGAGGGTTGCATCTGTTGTGCCCTCATCCTGATAAAGTAAATGCTCGAATAGGCAGGTCAGTAAGGCCATGAATTGGCATGACAATAATGGCCTGTTTGGATATGACAGTACGGCCTAAATTGGCGTGTCGGTAAACAACTGTGTTATCATAGGCACCGATAGTGACTGGGAATTGACGGATAAAGAAGAGTAATAATTAACAAGTAATGGTAAAGTACCGATAAAGTGATAGCCCGTGTGTATTAATATTCTGATAGATGATGATTATTTTCAACTGTTAAAGCTAATACCTCTTACAAAAGTTATTTAACAAAGTAAACCTAGAATTCACTCAGCGAAGCTGACTTTTGTACGCATATCAGTTAACAGGTGAGCGTTAGGGCTTAAGGGATGGGAGCATGGATCTGAAGCTTCTTGGCATCTAAAGACTGGCATCCCTGATGGAGAAGAATTTAAGAGGACTTCAAAGAGTTTTGATAGTTAAAGACGATGTTTATATTTTAATTTAACTGCGTTATAATGAATTGCAATTACTACATCTTTCCGCTGCAATATATATATATATATGTATATATACATATATAAGTAAATGAATGTTTTAAATCTATGTTTTTGTTGTGAATGACCAACTATGAGGTTTTCCTGCAAGTAAAGCTGCGAAACCGACAAAAAGGTCAACCAGAAAGCCGGTTGAGGAAACGGTTAAGAAGGAGGTTGAGTTAGAAACGGGAGCCGAGGGGCCTACCACTGACCATGCAAAGCAAAAGGAAACAGTAAAGGAAGCTATTGCCCAAGAGGTGCACCAGATCCTATCTGGAGTGATGCCCGCTCCGCTTGCGGAGGTTGTGGAGCAGGTTAAGGGCGACGGTAAAAAGAGTACGGCTTCAAAGAAGGTTGATAAGAAGGAAGCGGTCAAGACTGAGGAAATGAGCGATGAGGAAGATCGTCTGGATAACAATGACGATTCTGAGGAGGAAGAGGTGGCAAAGGGGTGCAGCTATGGGGCTTTTCAGAGGTGTAAACCCCAACATTTGATGGTACTGGTAACGCTGCTACTGCTCAGCGTTGGATAAGGGAAATGGAAGCCATGCTGAGGATCAGCGAGTGCCGGGAAAACCAAACGGTGAAGTTTGCTTCCTATTCCTTTTGGATCCAGCACTGTGTTGGTGGGATAACGTCGTTGAGTCTTACGGGGATGAGGCTATTAAGAGGATGAAGTGGCTGAAAATGAAGAGGTTGGTGATAGAGGAGTACTGTCCGGAAAGAGAGCTTGACAAGATTGAACAAGAGTTTGTGAGCTTGGAGGCTGGAAACATGACACATCAGGAGTACACTATAAAGTTTAATGAAATGGCACGTCTGGTGCCAGACTTGGTGACTCCTGAATCCAAGAGGATCAAGAGGTACATACAAGGGTTGCCTCTGGACATTCGTAGAGACATGGTCACTGCCCGACCTAGTACTTTTAGGTCAGCAGTGGACCTCCGTGGAAGGTTGTACGATCATCGCAGGCCAGTGACAGTGGGTGAAACGAAGAAGGTTTGGAATAATAATGGGAAGCGGTATGAGAATGGTAACTACCAACCGGGAAACAAGAAAGCAAGGGTGGATGCAAAACAAGTGATTGTGAAGGGGGTCGAGGGAGTTAAGGAATGTGAGAAGTATGGGAGGAGGCATCCTGGAGAGTGCCGAGTGGGTAGCTATGGTGCTACCGGTGTGGGAAAACTAGTCACATGGCTAGAGAATGCCTGGAAATGAACAAGTGCTTCAACTGCCATGAGTCGGGGCACTACAGCAGGGATTGCAAGAAAGGTAAGCAGGGAAACTCGGGAACAAGCTAGAATAATGACATGGGGGATGATGGAAAGCCCAAGGTCAGGGCAAGAGCTTTCACCATGAACAAGAAGGAGGCAAGGAACGACCCGGACGTGGTGTCAGGTATGTTCCTTGTCAATGGTGTTTGTGTCTCCATATTATTTGATAGTGGTGCCTGTAAGAGTTTTGTATCTATATCCTTCTGTGCTACTCTAGATATCCAAACTAAAGAAATAGATGATGCTTTCGAGGTAGAAACGGCCAATGGTAAGTCAATTAGAATAGTCAAAATGTTAGAGGATTGCCACATTAAACTAGGAGGTCATTACTTTCCCGCACAATTGTTTGCCATGCCCTTAGGAGGTTTCGATGTCGTACTAGGGATAGATTGGTTAGCTGCCCATGATGCTAACATAGTATACCTACAAAAGATGATCCGATTAACAACTCCAGATGGTAGTCCGGTTACAATCTATGGTGATAACGATTGTAAGGTTCCAAGGATCATTTCCATGATCAAGGTGGAGAAATGTATGAGGCGAGGGTGTGGAGCTTATCTAGCATATGTCAAAGATGTTAAAATAAAGCGAAAGAGTTGTCAGATGTACCAGTGGTGCGGGACTTTCCTGATGTATTCCTGGAGGATCTGCCTGGGGTACCACCGGATAGGGAGATAGACTTTCAGATTGATTTACTATCAAGAGCCCAGCCTATTGCCAAAGCATCCTACCGCCTAGCCCCGTCCGAGATGAAGGAGCTCATGTCACATCTGCAAGAACTTCTTGACAAAGGATTCATTAGGCCCAGCATTTCTCCATGGGGTGCTCCAGTGTTGTTTGTGAAGAAGAAGGATGGCAGCATGAGGATGTGTATAGATTACAGAGAATTGAATAAACTGACCATGAAGAATCGATACTCTCTACCCAGGATAGACGATCTGTTTGATCAGTTGCAAGGGGCAAGCTGGTTCTCCCGAATAGATCTCCGATCTGGATATCATCAACTGAAGGTAAGGGAGCAAGATATCCTAAAGACGGCTTTCCGAACGCGCTATGGCCACTATGAGTTTCTGGCTATGTCTTTCGGGCTAACCAATGCTCCTACGACATTTATGGACTTAATGAATCGCGTGTGTCGCCCGATGTTGGACAGACCAGTAATAGTCTTCATTGACAATATCTTGATATACTCAAAGAACGAAGGAGACCACGCTTGTCATATCAAGGGGGTGTTAGAAATATTACGAAAGGAAAAACTGTATGCGAAGTTCTCTAAATATGCATTCTGGCTACGGGAGGTGCAGTTTTTAGGGCACGTTATAAATTCCGAGGGAGTTATGGTTGACCCAGCAAAAGTTGAAGTAGTTACGCAATGGAATTCCCCAAGGACGCCATCCAAAATCCGTAGTTTCTTGGGATTGGCTGGCTATTATAGAAGGTTCATCAAAGATTTCTCAAAGATAGCTTCCCCATTAACAAGGTTAACAAGGAAGAACGTGGTGTTCGACTGGGGAAAAGAACAGGAAGATGCGTTTCAGGAATTGAAGGATAGACTAACCAAAGCTCCTGTACTAACCCTACCGGAGGGAGATGAAGGCCTAACGGTATACTCCAATGCCTCTTACTGCGGATTAGGCTGTGTGTTAATGCAAAGAGGAAAGGTTATAGCTTACGCGTCCAGACAACTAAAGGACACGGAGGTTAATTACCCGGTTCATGATTTGGAACTTGCCGCAGTAGTGTTCGCATTGAAGATATGGAGACATTATTTGTATGGAACTAAGTGCACCATATTTACTGACCACAAAAGTCTGAAATATTTATTTGAGCAGAAAGACCTAAATATGAGACAGAGGAGGTGGTTGGAGCTGATAAAGGATTACGACTGTGAAATCCATTATCACCCGGGTAAGGCAAATGTGGTAGCCGATGCCCTGAGCCGAAAAGAAGGATATGAACCAATCCGGGTGAAGGCGTGCCAACTAGTAGTGACCCCAGATGTTATGAGGTTGATAAGCGAAGCTCAATTGGACGCTTTAAAAGAGCAACAAATCAAGAAGGAAAGGATGGTGGGAAAAGTAGATGAATTGGTAGAGAACACCTTGGGTGTTAAGACCTTCCACGGCAGGATATGGGTTCCGAGGCATGGCGACTTGCGAGAAAAGATTATGGATGAAGCGCACAAGACCCGCTACTCAATACACCTAGGAGCAAATAAGATGTACCACGACTTGAAGAAAGATTATTGGTGGCCTGGGATGAAGAGAGATGTGGTTGCATATGTAAATAAATGTCTAACGTGCCTACAAGTGAAGGCTGAGCACCAAAGACCTTATGGTTATGTTCAGCCATTAGAAGTACCAGAATGGAAGTGGGAACATGTTAACATGGACTTTATCACCAAATTACCACGCACGACAAAAGGCCATGACGCGATATCGGTGATAGTTGATAGACTGACTAAGAGTGCGCATTTCCTGCCAATCAAGGAAGCAATTAGTTCAGAAAAGCTTGCTGAACTGTTTATCCGGGAAATTGTGGTGCGGCATGGTATGCCCGTATTAATTGTTTCAGATAGAGATACACGGTTCACCTTAAAGTTTTGGAAAAAGTTCAATGAAGAAATGGGCACGAGGTTGTATATTAGTACCGCATACCACCCGCAGACCGATGGGCAATCGGAAAGAACGATCCAGACACTGGAAGATATGCTTCGGGCATGCGTTATCGAATTCGGCGGTAACTGGGATGATCATTTGCCACTAGCAGAGTTCTCTTATAACAACAGCTACCACGCCAGTATTAAGATGCCCCCATATGAGTTATTGTATGGTCGACGGTGCAGAACTCCTATTTGTTGGGGTGATGTTGGTCAGAAAGAGCTAGGGAGTTTAGAGGAGGTGGAAGCCACGACAGAGAAATTGGAAACAATCAGAGCATGCATGAAGACGGCAAAGGACAGACAAAAGTCATATGCCGATAAGAGAAGGAAACCAATAGAGTTTAGAGTTGGGGATAAAGTAATGTTGAAGGTTTCGCCAGGGAAAGGGATTATTCGATTTAGAAAGAGGGGGAAGTTAAGTCCAAGATTTATCGGGCCATTCAAGATAGTGGCTCGGGTTGGGAGTGTAGCTTATAAGTTGGACCTCCCCAACGAGTTAAGTAGGATTCATCCCACCTTTCATGTATCACATTTAAGGAATTGTTTAGCACTGGATGAGGCAGTTGTGCCTCTAGACGACCTCGAAGTGGACGAGAAGCGGAATTATATAGAGCAACCAGTGGCTATATTGGACCGAAGGAGAAACAATTGAGAAACAAAGTAGTCAAGCAAGTCAAAGTGCAATAGAAACACCGAAAGGGGTCAGATGCCACCTGGGAATCCGAGGAGGAAATGAGACGACAATACCCCGATCTGTTTAACGACGAGGCAGGTTTCGAGGACGAAACCTAAATAAGGGGGGAGACTTGTAATTCCTCGAAATTTCCCGAAGCAAGCCATTTAATAATAATGGGCTTTTAAGGGTTAATTTAAGAAAGAAAGGTAAATTGGTGGGCTATGGACTAAATTAACCTTAATGGGCTATGTTTTGATGGGTTTAAGGGCCCTTAATCAGCCCTTAAACATGCATGAGCAGCCTCCATTCCAGCATTTGCAACCCTAGCCCCCAAAATGCGTAGAGAGAGAAAGTAGAGAGAGAAAGTGATGAAAACTCAAGATTTGGAGCTTCAAAGGTTAAAAGATTAAAGATTTGGGTGTTGGAGCATCAAACCATAAGAAAGGAGCAACGAATCCAGTAATTGTTAGGATCTCAGCCTCTAGTTTGATCAATTAGATTATATTCGCAGCGGATTTAGCATGAATATTAGCAATTAAAGCAAGAACATAAAGAATATTGCATGCAAACCAAAAGTAGAGAGAGAGAATAATTCTGCCTTAAAAGGAATAATATTCGTTTATTTCACATGTTTCGGCGTAGAATACATTCAGGTCACTGCCCTTTTATAGGCAAATGACCCATACTGTTGTCAGATTCCACTGACATTAAACAATTATTTAACTAACTACTGATAGAACACAACTACTGAAGATGTCACAACAGCTGACATCTTCTTACAAAATTTCCTAAGTGTTCTACCTATTACAAGTACTGAAAAGGAAACTACTGAAAAGCTACAACGACTGAAGAACAAACTCTTCAGTCGTTTACAACTACTGAACTATAACAGCTGAAGAACAAACTCTTCAGCTGTTGTACAAACTACTGAAATGAAAACATAAAACTACTAAAAATAAAATAAACCATCACAACAACTGAAGAAGACTTCTTCAGCTGTTGTGACAAACTCTGAACCTTCAGCACTTTGGTCTTCAGACTTTGGTCTTCAGATGATTCATCAGCTGATGACTTCAGTCGTTGTCTTCAGACTTTGTGCATCAGCAGTTGTTCATCAGTTTTTCAGTTCTTCAGACTTTGATCTTCAGCACTTGTCTTCAGTACTTGAAGTCTTCAGTACTTGTGTTTATTAGTACTTTAGACTTCAGTACTTATCTTCAGTACTTTGGGATCTTCAGCTGTTGTACTTCAGTTCTTTGAACTTCAGCTGTTGATTCTTCAGACTTTGTCAGAACAGCTGATGGGAGTCTTCAGCAGTTGTTGTGATGTCATGTGGGACTTAGAGGTTTTTCTGATCTTGGCTCATTGGTTCTTTTGGTCCAACAAACTCCCCTGAACCAATGCAGCCAAAACCTCTAATTATTTGTTGTCCCACTTATTGTTGGCATAAAGATTGGTCTATTTCCTTCTGGATCAGATTAGAAGTTGACCCTGATAAGCACTGGCCTGGGAGAAGGTTTCTGGTATTTGTTTGGCTAAGTATGGATGGGAGCTCTGTTTTGGGGAATTAGACACAGAGCTGTTATCCCATCCATGAAACCTACCTCCCATGTACTAGCCTGTAGGATTCTCTGGTGTAGGCTCGGACAAAGATCATTTGTTCTTCTTTGGTCATGCCTTCAGCCCCACCATCGAACAATCCTTCACGGCCGTACATCTCTGAGACAAACTTGACCTGTTTGCCATTCTTGAGCTCAACTGTTGTGATTTGCTTATATGCAAATTCATCTGGATGTCTGCCTTCTAGCAACAAGTTGAGCTCATCTTTGCGGAAGTTCTCAAGCTTCTTATAAACTAAGCCTTTCCTCACCATCCTGTTCTCCAACATCATTTCAGGAGGTTGCTTAGATTTATAAGCTTTCTCGAACTCATCCAGAATTTCCCAGGGTGTTACTACAAGAGCCACTGTGATTACTTCATCTACAATCCTCTTCATCTGGCTCTTGTACCTCACAGGAATATCTTTCTTTGTGATCCTGTGAGCCACCCTAGGATCAGGCCAAGTCCTCACTCTCTCTTTGTTATATTGGAAGGTTTGTTTGAGAGTGAAGAGTCTCAGAGCTTCTTTCTTCATATTCATGCTAGAGGTAGAGGCAGCATATGCTTGGTCAATTGACTTAAGCATTTCAGCATCATGAAGCTGCTGCTGTGCCTCTTCCTCTATCTTTACCCTCACAGTGTCCATCTGTGAGGTGGGAGTGATGGTTTGGGATTTGGCTTTTGGTAGAGGGATGACTGCTGAAAGAGGTAGTCTATCCTCCTCATCCTCCTCTTCTTCTTCTTCTTGCAGCCTCAACACCCTTCTCTTCTTCTTCAAGGGTGGATCATTGGCTGCGGGTTTTGATGGTAAAGGGGTTGGTTTAGTGGGTTGTGGTTGGGTTGTTGGTGTGGGAATGTTGGCAGGCACTGCTAGTAACCTAGAGATAAGGGCTGGTTTGGTCTGTTTTACTAGCAGTGTCCTGTTCCCAGCACCGGCTTCAGAGAGGGCCTCAGCGACCAGTCCCTTAGTGAAATCACCAGCCGAACAGATCTTGGTGGTTATTGCCAAGAGTCTGTCCCTGGTCCATGCCTTGACATCAAGGACTGGCCTGCCCAGGTACTTCGAAGTGAACCTACTCATAGCCTCAAGTTTCTTTCTTTCCTCTTGGCTATAAGTAGTCCATCGGTACTCAATCTCTCTTCTCTCCATATTCCTGATCTCTTGATCTAGCAAGGCAGTGTCCTTGTCAAAGCCTTGCCTGAACAGCTGTTCAATGACAGAGTCGTCTGTCATTGACGGCTATGCTCAGCATCAGCCTCCTTGACAAGGGCTGCTAGATCAGGATCAGCACTCTCCCTCACCTCTCCTTTCTTCTCTCCTTTCTTTTGATAAGTGACACTGAAATCCTTTTGGATTCCAGTCACTTCTTTTTCAGCTCTCTCCTCCTCCTCCCTCCCCTTCCCCTTTAGTCTACTGAACCTTCTCCCTCTCAATCACCTCCTTTCTACCTACTTCTAACTCCTCCTCACCCCTCTTCCTCTTAACTTGCACTAAGGTCTCCCCCTTTTTGGGTGCATTGGTTGGGGTTTGACTCTCAGCAAGTGCTTTAGCAACAGCAACCTCCACCAGAGGTTGGATATGTGTGGGAAGCCTCTCATCAATGGTTTTCATCACAAGTTCTGTGATTATGGGTGTGATGAGAGGCAGGGATTTCTGAAGGATAGCATCTAGCTGCTCAGGGGGGTTCTGGCCCTGAGAGCTAGTGCCAGAAGCAGGGGCTGGTGGCTGAGTTTGTGGGAGTGGCTCAGTGTATGTGAGACCTTCGGGTGAAGGTGCCATCTGTGGGTTAGTGGTGGCAGATGGACTTCTATCTTGAGTCATTTGAGCAAGCAGCTCTTTGAGTCTGCTTATCTCATCCTCTAAGATAGTGTTTTGAGCAACTACGTCATAGAAGAAGCTCAGGTCATCATCAGTGTGAGCTGAATCACCTGACCTCCTGACTGTGTCAGGATGTACATGCTCTGAGTGTGGCTCAGTAGTAGCATGTGCCCCTTTGTATTGGTACTGGGGACTTTCAGCCTCCGGATTGGATCCATCATTGGCAGTTGCCTCTGGTGAGGTCTTATTGCTTGTACCAGCTTCACCCTGCTCATGTGCTGATGCAGGGGAGGTGGCAGCCTCACCAGATTGTCCTATCTCCCTAGCCACACTGGGAGATTGGACATGTGATTCTCTGTGTTGGGGGCTCCCACCAGCACTTGTATCCACCCTCTCTTCGGTTGGAGTCTCCCCAGTTGTAATAGGTTTCTGGGGAGAGGGTGGAGTGCTCAGGTGGGTCAACACTTTGGCAATCATTAGGGTTGGACTTTGTGGGGCGGCTTCTGTGGGAGATGGGCTAGAAGCAGAGTGCACATGGGGAGGAGTGTGCATTTCAATGGCAGTCTCCTCAAGTGAGAAAGACCCCAGATGTGTAGGTGCCCCAGTTGTGGTTGCATCAGGCTCCTGTTGAGAGGAAACCTGTGCGGTTGTGGTGGGTGGAGTCATGGTAGCTGCTGGGAGAATCGAACCAGCAGCCACATCCTGCCTTTGTGTTGTAGGGGCATCCTCAGGGGACTCATTTCCCTGAGTAGCCTTTTGGGCTTCTTGGCTTTTGGCTTGGTGGGGACTTTGGATTTGGAGGTGGAGGCTGTGGGTTCCTGCTGCGTGGGTTTTCGCAGCCGGCCAGCCTGTTTGAGTGTGTGGTCGGTGTTGTGCCTGGAGTATACCTTGGCTAGAACAGCCATGGCAGGGACTCCAGTGCCAACAAGTCCCTCAGCTTGAAGTTGGCGTTGGATGATGGCCATTATAAACCGAGGATACAAGATCCAACGGTTAGAAATGGGTTTTATGGCCATATCCCTGAGTTCCCAAAATATAATATCAGTAAAGTTTAGGGGTTGTTTCTCAAGGATAGAATACAATACCTGTTGCCACCTTGTTGACATCTAGTCCCATGAAGAAGTTTTGGGAGCCAGACACACATTCACCATGTGGAAGATCAGTCGTTGGGGATCTGGGAAGTGTTTCTTCAACAAGGTGGTGGCAGAGAGGTCGCCTTGATAGTCGTTGGCAGTGAAGCGTAGATCGAGGGCGCCTTTGGGGTAAGAGGTTGGGTAGGTGGCATCCTCCAGCTTTAGGGTTTCTCAAAGAGTAGCTGGAGTGATAACCACTTGGTGGTTGTTTACGGAGGACCGGAGAGAGACCTCACCATCATTCTCTCCGGTTTGGACGATGATGTTCGTCTAGAACTCCGATAGGGAGTCGGTGTATATGGTGGGGTTGAGGGAATGCCGTCTGGTATTGTGAGTCGGTCATCAGATCGACGACATTATGAAACTTGGCCAGAATGGCTTTGGTGAGATGAGCGACACAGTTGTGTCGAGGTTTGAGTTGCATGGCCGCCATTAATGGTGTATGGGAATTTCAGAGGTTTTTGAAAAGTTAGGTCAAGTGAGAATGAAAAGCTCTGAAGGTTTGGTATTTATAGGGTACGGCAAAGGCTGAAAGAAAACTACTGAAGGTTTGGTGTTAGTTATCAGTTGTTGAAACTACTGATGACGTGGTTTTAACCTTCAGTGGTTGTAACATCTGAGACTTGGTGTTAGTCTTCAGTAGATGAAACTACTGAAACCTTGGTTTTGTCCTTCAGATGTTGTAAACGGCTGAAGACTTGTTTATTAGTCTTCAGTAGTTATAAACTACTGAAGGCCTAGTTTTCGTCTTCAGACGTTGTAACAACTGAAGAGTTGGTGTTAGCCTTCAGTAGTTGTGAACTACTGATATCAGTAGTTGTGAACTACTGAAGACATGGTATTGCTTCAGTTGTTGTAAACAACTGAGGACTTGGTGTTAGTCATCAGTAGTTGTGAAACTACTGAAGACATGGTTTTGTCCTTCAGTTGTTTGGGTATGAAACAGCAGCTGTTGGCATCAGCTGAAGAGTAAAATTACTCATCAGTTGTTTCCGTCAAATCAGTTGTTTCATGCTGACCTCCACATTTACTCATCAGCTCTTTGGCTGACTTTCAGATGTTTCATTGACCCTTCAGCTCTTGTGAGTATTTATGCCTTCAGCTCTTGTGATCAGATGTTCACAAGTGCTGATGAAATACTCCAGAGCTGGTGAACAAATTTTGTCTTCAGTACTTGTGTAAATTACACATCAGTACTTGTGAACAAAATTTGTTCTTCAGTAGTTATTTGTTTGAAAATGATACATCAGTAGTTGTAATCCACCTCACTACATCAGTTGTTTTCAACAAATAATGTACATCAGTACTTTGAAGCCTTTTAGTCTTCAGTAGTTGTGAAAATGCTGAAGACTAAATTACTCATCAGTACTATATTTGACCTTTGCATACTAATGCTCATCAGTATTTGTGAACTGAAAGCATCAGTATTGGTCAAATTATTCTAGCTGCAGCATACCAAGCCGTAGTACCAAGTTTTGAAATGTGGCACTATCTAAAGGCTTAGTAAATATATCTGCAAGCTCATCAGCACTAGGCACAAACTTTGGATCAATCAGACCTTTTTCATAGCAATCCCTAATAAAATGATGTCTGATCTCTATATGTTTGGTCCTAGAGTGTTGGACTGGATTTTTGACAATGCAAAGAGCTGAAGCACTATCCATTAATAATGGAGTCTTAGTCTCCGTAATGCCATAATCCAAGAGTTGGTTCTGAAGCCAGAGTATCTGAGATGTACAACTTGCAGCAGCAATGTACTCAGCTTCAGCAGTGGATGTAGCAATTGATGTTTGTTTCTTACTCTGCCAAGAAACTAAACAATTGCCTAGGAATTGGCAACCACTAGAAGTGGATTTTCTGGTGACCTTGCATCCTGCATAATCACTATCAGAGAAAGCAACTAATTTGCAAGAATGCCCAGTTGAATACCAAAGACCGAGTGATTGGGTACCTTGCAGATATCTAAAGATCCTTTTGACTGCAATCAAATGGGATTCTTTAGGTGCAGCCTAAAATCTAGCACAAACACATGTTGCAAACATGATGTCTGGTCTAAAAGCTGTAAGGTACATCAAGGACCCAATCATACATCTGTAAAGGGTTTCATCAACCGCTTTACCTTTCTGATCTACATCTAGTTGTGTGATGCTGCTCATGGGAGTAGAACAGGGCTTACAGGTTTGTAAATCAAACTTATTCAACAACTCTTTGGTGTATTTGGACTGATGGATGAAAATTCCATCATCCCTTTGTTTGATTTGCAAATCTAGAAAGAATTGTAATTCCCCCATAGCACTCATTTCAAACTTTTGTTTCATGAGCAATGTAAATTCATCACACAACTTTAGATCAGAGGATGCAAAGATGATGTCATCTACATAAATTTGAACAAGGAGCTTATGTTGTCCCACAGTCTTGATGAATAAGGTTTTATCAATGGTGCCTCTAGTGAACTTGTTCTCTAAAAGAAAAGTTGAGAGTGTCTCATACCAAGCTCTAGGAGCTTGCTTCAGCCTATAAAGAGCCTTATCAAGCTTGTACACCTAATCAGGATGTTTGTTGTCCTCAAAGCCTGGTGGTTGACACACATAAACTTCTTCTTTTATTTTTCCATATAAGAAGGCACTTTTGACATCCATTTGATAAACCTTAAGACTGTGAAAGGCAGCATAAGCTAAGAACAGTCTGATTGCTTCCATTCTTGCCACAGGAGCAAAGGTCTCATCATAATCGATGCCTTCCTCTTGTGCAAATCCTTGGACAACCAGCCTGGCCTTGTTCTTGACAATTTGGCCCTTATCATCTGTTTTGTTCCTGAATACCCATTTGGTGCCTATTGCACACTTCCCTTGGGGTAAAGGAACAAGCTCCCACACTTGCTGTTTCTTGAACTGAAGAAGCTCAAGCTGCATTGCTTCAACCCATCCATTGTCTCTTAAAGCAACATGATAGTTCTTTGGCTCTTGCTGACTGATGAAGAGAGCATAGAAGCAGAAATTGGACAATTGACTCCTGGTTGAAACTCCAGCATTGATATCACTAATGATTTGAGATGTGGGGTGATTCCTCAGCTCTTGATAGACTATAATGTCAGTGCAAGTGTTTGTAGGACTTTCAGCAGCAACAAATGGTGATGGAGATTCTTGAAACCATGTAGGAGATGGCAGCTCAAAAGAAGTAGAGCATGCAGAAATCTCATCAGCATTTGTTGTGGATGGGGCTGCTGAAGCTACAGGAGCATCAGGTTTAGTGAACTCAGGCAGGTTGTCACTAAACCTGAAGAGGTGAGTACTGACTACATCATCATCAGTACCACCAGGTGGAGAACTGTTGACAGGCTCAACAGCTGGAGGCTGATAAGGAACATATTGCAGTATGTCCAGATCAAACAACTCCACAGGGTTTTGTGGAATCTTGTCCTTTGGAGATTCATTGAACTTAACATGCAGAGTTTCTTCAACCACTTTTGTCCTACAGTTGAAGACTCTGTATGCCTTGCAAGTTGATGAATAACCAACAAAATACCCTGCATCCACCTTACTAGCAAATTTCTGGAGTGGGTTGCTAGTGTTGAGAATAAAACATGGACACCCAAAGGCTCTAAAGAATGAAATTAGAGGAGCCAAATGATGAAGAATTTCATAAGGAGTCTTCATCAACCTCTTATTCACTAAAGTTCTATTTTGTACATAGCAAGCTGTATTGACAGCTTCAGCCCAAAAGGTCAGTGGCAACCTGAGTCAGCCAACATTGACCTTGCTGCTTCAATGAGAGTCCTGTTCTTTCTCTCCACCACTCCATTCTTCAGGAGTTCTAGGAATACTAAACTGCCTCTTAATTCCCTTGGACAGGTAGAAGTCATCAAGTGTGTGGTTTCTAAATTCTGTTCCATTGTCACTCCTCACACACTTGACCTGTAGGGAATACTGCTTTTCTACAAATAACACAAAGTTCATGATAGTCTTGGCTGCTTCATCCTTAGAGTGCAAGAAGAAAGTCCATACATACCTGGAATAATCATCCACAATTACCAGGCAGTATTTCTTCTTTGCCATGCTCATCACTCTGACAGGACCAAAGAGATCCATGTGCAGGAGCTGCAAGCAGGCAGTGGACTTTGGTTCTTCTATTGAAGGGAATGAAACTTTGTGTTGTTTTCCTTTTAAGCAAGCAGTGCAGTTGTCTTCACACTTGAACTCCTTCAAAGGCAATCCTCTTACTAAACCATGGCTTATCAACTGATTCATGTTCTTGAAATTAACATGCCCCAGCCTTCTATGCCATAGAGTAGATTCTTGAGAAGATGCCTTGGAGAATAGGCAAGGATGGCCTTTTAGATCTATCTTTTTGGAAAGATCTAAGGCATACACTCTTCTGTCCTGTTGGCCTTCAGGAGAGTGTATTCATCCAACACCTTGTCAATCAAATTTAGAACTTTGGATGACAGAATCCGACAGTTCTGGCTTGTGAAAGGGCAACATGGCCTTTATCACACATTTGACTGACACTCAAGAGGTTGTACTTGAGATTCTCCACATGGTTAACATCATCAAACCTTATTTCCCCATTGGAAACAAAGCCTTTTCCGATGATGTAACCCTTTGCATCATTGCCAAAGGAGACAAATCCCTTCTTTCCTTGAGAGTAGTCATTAAGAAGGGAGCTGCTTCCTGTCATGTGCATAGATCCTCCACTGTCTACATACCAGATGCTCTTTTGGCATGTTGAAGAACCCTGCAATCATAACCACATGTTAGTTAGTTTTAGAGACCCAAACCTGTTTGGTTTTGGGTCTGTTCTCAACTATAGGTGCAACACTAACAGGTGTGTTATGTGTAACAGCCTGAGGTGAAGAAGATGGTGTAGAAGAGGAACCCTTTGGCTTGGACTTCCTTTTCTGTGGTTTCAACACAGGAGCATCTAAATGGTTGATCTTCCCATTAGATGCTGAACCATCATCACCAGTTGTGTCTGACTTTGTGATAAAGCTTTCAGCTCTTCAGACACACTGGAGTTTGCTGATGATGGATTCCTATGTTGTACCATCTTTTTCTGAGCAACCTCAGCTGTTGCCTGAGTATTCCCTACTTTCTTTTTAGATTTAGCTTTGGGCTTAGGGATTTCAGGCTTTGATGTTGCTAGTACAAACTTGGTTTCAAACTCATTTTTCATTTTCTTTATTTGCTCTTTAATTTCCTCCTGTTGTTTGAGTTTGGAACCCCTTTTGTACCAGCAATCATCAGTAAGATGATTGAACAAGCCACATATCTCACATGGCTTCTTCTTCATCTTGTGTTGATCACAACCAAAGAAGATGAAACTGCTGAAGACTTGTTCTTCAGCTGTTTGTTATCAGTACTAGCAGTTTTCTTCCCTTTAGTACCTGCTTTCCTGACCTCTTCTTTAGTTGTCTTCAAACCTTTTCTACTGTCAGTTTTCTTCTCTTCAGTGCTGGCAGTAGTTGAGGTTTGAACTCAAGTGTTATCACTTGCTCTCTAGTACTTTCAGTACTTCTAGAGACAACACCTGAGTTGATCAACTTTTTGATCATGTGACAGTCAGCATTTGAACCATCAGCTCTTGTAGCATCTGCTGATTGGTTGCTGACTTCTATCTCTGATGATGCTGAATCAGAAGATAGTAGGTCACATGATGAAAGGATTGGTTATTACTCTCTCCATCAGATTCAACTTCTGCTCTTGAAGTGAAATCTGTAGGAGGAGCAGTGTGATTATAACCAATCCCAAACTTCACATTGGAAGCTGATTGCTTCTTAAGAAGCATTTCAAAACCCTTGCATGATTGCACCCATCGATCACACTCTACTTGAGTGTTTGCAAGAGTTTCCTTGAGGTCTTTGTACTTCTCTAGAAGTACATCTTCCCTAGCTTTACCATCTTGATTTGGCATTTAAGCTTGTAAATCTCATCATTTTTCTCTTTTAGTACAACCTCAAAATCAGCTTTTCTTTTGGAAATAGTGTGCTCTAGCTCAAGATTTTTATCTATTAAAGCTACATTTGCTTCTCTAATAGAAGCAAATGCTGCTATGCATGATTCAGAACAAAGCTTGGCTTTGGCCTCAGATGATACCTGTGATGAGGCATTAGATGATGACCCCTCAGCAGACTCAAGGGCCATCAGAGCAAGATTTCAAAAAGGACTATCACCACCATGTTGACCAGCACCTTGGAGTAGTTTTCCTGTCCAGATGGATCATCTGGTAGACTACTCCAGTCAACAACTCCTGGGTGAAGAAGCCGTGTTGTTGAGGTTGTGTTTGATGATGAGATGGGGAAGATTGAGGCTCAGGAAGAGCCTGTGGTGGTTGAGCCGAAGGTGCTTGAGTTTGACTGGACTGAGGCACGTAGTAGCAGGGGTATGAGTATGGCATATACCCCTGAGGCACAAAATAAGCAGCGGTGATGCATGTGCTTGTGATGGATGACCAGAACTGGAGGAAGGTTGCCCTCTGTGCTGTGAGCTATTGCTTGGAAAAGTCACAAAGGGTGCAGAGGAGTTAGATCCAGATGATCTACACTCTCTAGCAAAGTGTCCAAGCCTTTGGCACTTGTGACACCTCAACTTGCTCTTGTCAAAACCAACTTTGGTTTTGCCAGAGAGACCAGAATTTCCTACCAGTTCTTTTGTAGAACTTTTGAGATCTGATATTGATCATTGCCATTTGGCTCAAAATATCCATCTCTTCCAGATCATCATCTGGAATCCCCTTCAAGTCATCCATCAAAAGCACCAGTTATCACCGCTGCCTCCTGAACCACTACTAACACCAACAAAAGCTTGTTCTGAGTTGGTAGAGAAATCAATATGCTCATCATAAGAACTTTCTGATGAAGCATATTCTGACTCCTGACTTATCAAGGCAGTATTTCCTTGAACAAAGTCATCAGCGAGCTTGCCAGAGGTGGACAACTTTCTCTTTTGCTCTATCTCTCTCTCAAAGTGAGCAGTTTCCATGAAGTTGGGTGAGAGATAGAGTTTCCAGATTTGCACTGGAGCGTAGGACAATGGTATAAGTGTCCCATCTCTCAGGCAGTGATCTGAGGAACCTGTTGTTCATCTGGCTGTTGGAGTACTCTTGTTTGACCATCTTCAGCTCAGAAATCAAACAAGAGAACCGCTCAAACTGCTGGGTCAGAGTCTCACCCTTTCTATATGAGAATGTCTCATATTGTTGGGCGAGGATTTCCCTATTGTTTGCTAAGACCGAATCAGTTCCTCCAAATTGTTCCTTTAGAGCAACCCATAGGTCATGAGCAGTTTCATGATGCAAGAGCCCTGAGTAAATCTCATTTGGAATAGCCATGGCTAAAATTCCATGGCTCTAGCATCAATCTCGAACAGCTTTAGATCTTCGTCCGAATATTATTCAGGTTTCTTTGGAACCTGTTCATTAGATTCAGGACACTCACCATAGGCTTGTATGGTCCATGCACCACTGACTTCCAACAACCAGCACTGTTGACAGACAAGTGGTGAAGCATACGTCTTTGCCATATGTTGTACTCATTCCTCACAAGCATCGGTGGCTTGGTTGAGGAACCAGTATTGTGAGGATCGTTTGTTGGTGTAGTCATCTCAGTTTATTAGTCAAACAAGTTTAAACAAAACAAATGTAGCTCAAAACCACCAAGAGAACCTCAAGTTTTTGGCCAGAAACAGCAGAATCTCTCTCTCTACAGCTAATTCTTGCAAATTGCTAATTCGATCAAACTTAGAGATCAAAAGAGCAGTTTCAAATGATCAATAGTGAAATCGATCAATGATTAACCCACTCTGATACCATTTGTTAGGATCTCAGCCTTTAGTTTGATCAATTAGATTTATTCGAGCGGATTTAGCATGAATATTAGCAATTAAAGCAAGAACATAAAGAATATTGCATGCAAACAAAAGTAGAGAGAGAATAATTCTGCCTTAAAAGGAATAATATTCATTTATTTCACATGTTTCGGCGTAGAATACATTCAGGTCACTGCCCTTTTATAGGCAAATGACCCATACTGTTGTCAGATTCCACTGACATTAAACAATTATTTAACTAACTACTGATAGAACCAACTACTGAAGATGTCACAACAGCTGACATCTTCTTACAAAATTTCCTAAGTGTTCTACCTATTACAAGTACTGAAAAGAAAACTACTGAAAAGCTACAACGACTGAAGAACAAACTCTTCAGTCGTTTACAACTACTGAACTATAACAGCTGAAGAACAAACTCTTCAGCTGTTGTACAAACTACTGAAATGAAAAACAAAAACTACTGAAAAGAAATAACCATCACAACAACTGAAGAAGACTTCTTCAGCTGTTGTGACAAACTCTGAACCTTCAGTACTTTGGTCTTCAGACTTTGGTCTTCAGATGATTCATCAGCTGATGACTTCAGTCGTTGTCTTCAGACTTTGTGCATCAGCAGTTGTTCATCAGTTCTTCAGTTCTTCAGACTTTGATCTTCAGCACTTGTCTTCAGTACTTGAAGTCTTCAGTACTTGTGTTTATCAGTACTTTAGACTTCAGTACTTATCTTCAGTACTTTGGATCTTCAGCTGTTGTACTTCAGTTCTTTGAACTTCAGCTGTTGATTCTTCAGACTTTGTCAGAACAGCTGATAGGAGTCTTCAGCAGTTGTTGTGATGTCATGTGGGACTTAGAGGTTTTTCTGATCTTGGCTCATTAGTTCTTTTGGTCCAACGTAATGATCGACCTCTGAACCCTTCTGTAGATCAAACCCGGATTCTAGGGCTTTAGTTTTGAAAGTTTCAAAGAAACACATAAAGGTCAAATTTTTACGTATGAAAACGTGTAAAAAGGTTAGAAATGGTTTCATGGATGATAAACCAAGGATTTGGATGTAAAAAGTTAAGATTTTAGGTTAAAAACGGGCTGGTTCGTCATTTTTTATGCATCCAGCGAAATTGTGCCCCCGATCAGCGAAACTATGCACTCATCCAGCGAAACTGTGCACTCATCCAGTGAAACTAAGAGAGTTCCAGCGAAACTACAGTTTCACTGGTGCGAAACTACAGTTTCGTTGGTAATTTCGCCAGTGCCCAGGTTGACATATAGACATTGCGAAACTAGAAAATTCCAACGAATGTTGGGCGCTCATGGCAGTGAATCTGTCCAGCGAAACTGGTAGAAGTGCTGCCCAGCGAAACTGGTAGCGAAACTGGTAGCGAAACTGCCAGCGAAACAGGCAGCGAAACTGCCAGCGATACTGTCAGCGAAATTGTAAGAGAAAATGACGTTTTTATGTATTAAATTCCATGCAGCTTGTGTATTCGGACTATAGCTTAAGTTACTTAAGTTGAAGCTATTTTACTGAGTTCAGGTGAGTTCTAGACCCCTCCTTTACCCTTTTCAACGTTTTGGGGTGATATGCATACTAAAATACATACTTTTATGATAACGGTTTTTAAGACCTTTTATCAAGAAAATAAAATTTTCTAAAGTAAAATGTGTCATTTAAATAGTTCAAAATAATTTTCGGCCCCAGCCAGGGGCGTTGCCCCTTGGACCCCACTAGGGTTGCTGCCCCTAGAACCCCGCTATCAGGGGCTGCCACCCCCGAACCCCCGCTGTCCTGCGGAGGGTTGTTATCTGGTTTATCTCTCATGGTTGATGAAATGCGAATGCTTAGACTAAAAGTTTGCTTCTTATTATGTGTTAAGTGTATGTGAAAACTAAAGATATAAGTGAAACTTAAAGAATTGTTATTGGGCCCATAACGTGTACCTTGAGAAAGTAAAGCCTTGCAAGCAATTGATAAAGGAGGGTGCATCTGTTGTGCCCTCACCCTGATAAAGTAAATGCTCGAATAGGCAGGTCAGTAAGGCCATGATTTGGCATGACAATAATGGCCTGTTTGGGTACGACAGTAAGGCCTAAATTGGCGTGTCGGTAAAGTCCTGTGTTATCATAGGCACCGATACTGACTGGGAATTGACGGATAAAGAAGAGTATAATTAACAACTAATGGTAAAGTACGATAAAGTGATAGCCCGTGTGTATTAATGTTCTGATAGATGATGATTATTTTCAACTGTTAAAGCTAATACCTCTTACAAAAGTTATTTAGCAAAGTAAACCTAGAATTCACTCAGCGAAGCTGACTTTTGTACGCATATCAGTTGACAGGTGAGCGTTAGGCTTGAGGGATGGGAGCATGGATCTGAAGCTTTTTGGCATCTAAAGACTGGCATCCCTGATGGAGAAGAATTTAAGAGGACTTTAAAGAGTTTTGATAGTTAAAGACGATGTTTATATTTTAATTTACTGCGTTGTAATGAATTGCAATTACTACATCTTTCCGCTGCAATATATATATATATATATATATATATATATATATATATATATATATATATATAATATATATATATACATATATAAGTAAATGAATGTTTTAAATCTATGTTTTTGCTGTGAATGACCAACTGTGAGGTTTTCCTGGGATCAGCGCTTTACATAAAGAGGGAAAATAGACGTAAAAACGATAAACTACACACGCATATTGTGTTATGTTAACTCACAGAATTTAGAACCAAACGTAAAGCGAAACATAAAATTAATGAATCACACATGCATATTTGTTTCATGTTAATTTGCAAAACCTAGAACGAACGTAGGACGAAAATTCATAAAATATGAAAAGTATAGGGACCAAAGTTGAAAGTATAAAATTTTGTGAGATCAAATTGCAAAATATGAAAACTTTTGTGTTTAAAGTAAAATAATCAAATTTTAAAAGGATACTTTGCAAAATATGAAAAGTTTGTGGTTAAAAATTTTTTTTATTAAAAAACCCTTATGCATAAAATACAATACCATTATGCATATATAAATTGATAATTAGTATAATATAAATATGCATATCTTGAAATTAGGATGGATCATAAGGGAACCATGGTCCATGAGTATCATCCTAGAGATGAGTTTTAAGTTTTAACTTTTAAATGATGTAGTCATGTAGATAGGCTTTGGAGACGCAGTTCGGGTCTGTCATGAGTCATCTGCGAAACAAGTTGGATCGTATAGATAGTCAGGCCCAATTGTATAATCCGGTCCAACAGTGGAAAATGTAAATGACTACTTGGTCCAAGCCATCTTCCAAGTCTAGTGGATCCATATAAATGTAAGAGGAGTTGATCAAAGTAAATATCATGATGAGAAAATACCATTCTACAATAGGAATGTTTTTATCCGAACACAAATACCAAACTTCAATTAAATCAACCACAACTTGATTAAGGACTAACTCAAGCAACCTAACCTGATTATTACATTAAACTAGACTTGGTTTTTACGACAAGTTATGTATCTGGGTTTTATTTATTAGAATCGGGTCAACTTGATTAACTAGAGTCTTAGTTTCTCAAACTCTTGATACTTTCTAGGTTGTTTGATAGTAACTCTTGGTATAGCGGTTGTTAAGACTTAGGCCAATTTTATCCTATATTATATATTTCAACCTATCCTAGTTAAGTGTAATTTACATATGTAAGTGTAATTTAAACTTTTTTACGCGTAAGAATTTACACATATGCATAAAATAAGATATTTTTGTATGTGTGAAATGATGTTATTTCAAAAATAATAAATAATAATAATAATAATAATAATTTTCATTGAACTTGAAGAGTTTATACGGTTATAACTAACACAGTTATGTTCTTTTTCATTGACATAATATGGAACCACTACAAGAAATAAGGGCTATGACGATTACATTTGTCGTCACGATAGGGTCGGTTTGTTGTCGTCATAGACCTAGTCGTCACAGACTTATCGCTATAGCTTATTTTTAAGTCGTCGACAAAACACGAGTCGCCGTAGAGGTCTATCCCGACGACAAGTTGTCGCCACAGAGTTGTCGGTAAAAAGAAATTCATGTTATGTTTTGATTAAAAATAAATCTATATTTTAGTCTATGGCGACGACTGTCGTCGCCATAGGTCCAATAGATTTTTTATATTTTAATAGAAATATTAATTAAAATAAAATAGAAAAACCCTATTACGACAGTAGACCCTATTGTTTTTATTTGGAATTTTTTGTTTACATTTTCTAGGTTTTTCTCAATATTACAGGTTTTGGAATTAGATTTTATACACCCAAATGAAAGCTAATATTACGAATACTCAATACGATTTGAATTACACACAAACAAAACTACCAATCTAAACATCGTTTAATCTTTAACAAATCAAGCTAACTAACTATCGAATTAACTAATTAACTTATTTCAAATTCATTCATCCGTTCTTGTAGTTCACGCATTTGTTTTCTAAGCGCATTCATTTCTTCAATCGAATGTGATGACGACCCACATGATGCGCATATGATTTTTTATTGTTTTCATGCATTATTAAAGAACAAAATAAAAAAAATTAATATTCTATAAACATTTATAGCATAACTGCTATAAAATGGAAAAACCATCATGTTCAATCAACAATTACAAAAGATAACAATTTTAAATTTCAATAAATCAACAACACAAGTAATAATATCTAACTTTTAGTCTATTAACATGTGTTTGGGTGATTTTATTTATTTAAACTAAAAACTCAAGATTTTATTCAATCACCCAAACACATGTTAATAGACTAAAAGTTAACATTACTTTCATTAATTCATAATATTAGGATTACAATTTACAAGATTGAGTCTAATATTTCATACTTATACAATTTCGTAATCCTAATCAAACGCACATGTCTTCAACATATCACATAATCTTCAGCTAGTAGCGGACGTGAACATCCACGTAAAGGCTGAAGTCAAACATATCAATAGTCAACCAGATGTACAACTTTCCTAAGTAGCCTTACCGATCACTATACATGTTGAAGGTATACACGAGATTATAATACATTACGCTGATCTGAAAAAGCATACTCAAAATAGTCAACATAAAGTTGGTGAGAATATAGGTTTATTCAATAACACAACTTCTTTTAGTTGATGCATCATAAACAAACTCACAATCAAACCTACTTAAATGCCAAGTGATTCATAACTGTCAAATACAAATCACAGAATCAAATTATATAACATCAGTACCCTCATCCGGCAGATACAGGTTGATATATTGCTAAGTAGCGCTACCTATGTTATTTAACGGTTCCTCATCCAAATTAATGGTTGTGTCAATATGACAATAATATCTCAAAACTTTTAAATTTACATCAATTTCAATAACAAACGGTATGTTTTTCTTCAAAAACATATAAACCAAAAAGAGGTCATGTTATTCTCCTTAAATCCAGCAAAAACCCTATAAAATAATTATATGTTAGAAATAAATCTTATTTCTTTAACATTTTTAGCACTTATTTCTTAAATCAAATAATACTTCCAAAATAGTAGCTATAGCTATCCATATATTATCAAATTTTAATAACAATAACATCTTAGAATCCATATTAATATATAAAAATTTTAACTAATAATTATTATGGATAGTTTTCTAGAATTTCTAAAAATTTATATAAATAGCAGAAATAGCTGTAGATTTTTTAAAATTACCAAAATTTACCAGAATAGATATTATGAAATCTATATTATTACATAAAATTTCAAGTTATTAACTCATAATAGACAGTTTACTATGATTTTTACCAGTTTTATATAAATTAGTATAAATATTTAAACATCTCTAGAAATTCCAAAATTCATGAAAACTGTTCTATGATAGATATTTTAGTTTATGTGAATGTTTCATAATTTAACTCTCTGTTTTTCTATTTCTTTTTGTTTTTCTATTACAGAATGTTCTAAATATAAACTCAGCATATTTGCGAATCAAGTCACAAAATTTATTCAGTAATTCCTATAAAATATAAGAGTTATTGTATAATTTTTCCATATTTTTTACCAAGTTTGGAGCTTCTGAAATAAAATTTTATTTTATTTTCTTAAATTAATTATATAAATTAATCTACCATTGCTATTACACTAAAATTTATATATTACTATTTTTGATATTTCTAAACATGTTTCTAATTTTACTCTCACAATTACAGTCGTCTATATATTTAACTCATTTCATTTTAATAATTTATCAAGTATCATAGGTTTTAATCCTTTTATTATTTAAATCCTTGGTTTATAGAAATTTAGGTTTTTAGTTTTTGAACCCCTTTTCTTACTGATTTCTAAATGAAAATCATATGTTTAAGAGTTTTATAAAGAGTCTTGATGTTCATTCATAATGGGTTAGTTACATATGTAAATATAACACATATGTACCCTTTTAAGCCTTGTTTAACATAGTTTAGGAGGATCAAAACCTTGTTATTGGATGAAGAATGGCAAAAGATGATTTAGAGATGACTTTTATATTCTTGAATCCTAAAGCTTGAGGAGAGATTTCTTGATCTTGAAGTACTTGTGAGATGGTGCTTATGAAGATGTTTGATGTTGTAACCGAGAGATGAAGATAGTGGTTGTGGTGTTTTGTGATTATGGTGACAGAGAGAGAGAGAGGGTGGTGTTGTGTGGTGATGGTGATGGTCTCAGATGGTGATGGTTTGTGGGTGTATAGAACCGAGAGAGAGAGAGAGAAATGGGGCAGTGGTGGTGATTGTGGTGGTCGCGGTTGTGGTTGTTTTGGGTTCCATTGACCGAGGCTTTTAAGGTGTGGTTATCGCCTTGCTTAGTTGTTGTTTTAGGAGATAGGTGGCACCTTATGAAGGTGGTTAGTGGCATGGTGGCTAGGTGGCGGATTTAGAGAAAGATTGGTGTAAGGGTCATGGTTTATGTGTCAAGCTACCACACTAATGAAGATCTTAGTCATTAGGTTAAGTTTAGTTAAAGATTTAGGTGCTTAATCGAGTTGTTTAACATCCTAATGAATCGAGGTTAGATCTAAGGTTGTATTTGTTTTGGTGTTTAGGTGGTTAAGGTGTTATTTGTTTTAGTTTTGATTCAAGGTTCTCGATGTAATCTTGTTTGGTGATGTTTGATTAAGTTTTGTTCTTATATATATATATGTATATATATATGTATATATATATGTATATATATATATATATATGTATATCTATACTCTCTTAATAAGCAAATGAGAAGGTCAAAATTGTCTTTTCACCCAAAACTCTTAAAATTAAGAGATGTACAAGTTTATAAGCATAATGTACAATTACTAAAGCAGAGCACATTCTCAAGAACATAAAATTTGAATCCCCGCTCAGATACCCACATGGCTTTTTTTTCTTCCTTCCCGCACTTTGTGGTTGTGATTCACAATTCAAAATCTTTTGAAACATCACACCTAAATCAAAAAGACAGGGGCTTTTGAAACTCAAACCTTAGAAAGTTCCTCCTCTCTCTCCCCCACCAAAATCAAGAATCACACGATCGTTAAGGTGGTTCAAGGTTGAAAATATTCAGGTTTGATTTCATCTTCTGATTCACTAGCTTGGAAAATGTTTAGTCTTCTCTGTACCACCCATTTCTACCACCTCTGCTAATGAGTAATCCACCAGGGCCTTTTACTGATTAAGATGGTATCACTTCAAAAGCCAGCCCCTTCAACGTCACCGTTAGTTTCATCCCCAGTTGACTAAGCTCTTTCATCTCCCACGTCAGTATACTAGAGGTCGCTGGTGTCATCTCTTGTTGATTCATAGAATACAGTGATAAGTTCTAAGGTTACGATGGTACTATTTTATCCTGATCTTTTCATCGTTTCTCTTAAAAACTCAACCTCCGCTTGAGTCGTTAAGGCTGTCATTGAGTAGGTCTCTTCGGTTGAGTATAGAAACGGTCCTTGTTGGATGAACTAAAAAGCTTTGAAATAAAAGTAGGTGAGTGGGTCTCTTCGATCAAGGTCATTCTTACTGAATCATATGGCAAAATGCTTTGTTAAGGTCGTTAGTATACTTCTCTGCCACTCTAACAAATAAAAATTGATCAAATTCAAGTATTGGTTAACTGATTGGATTGTTGTATTTATTTAGATCGGAGGCTATTCAGGCATTTGGTTCGAAGCTTATTTTACCATCACCTAAGGTGAGCACCCAAATTGTTCCCTGACGAACTAGAAGATGGGATATTGGTTCGTGATTTGATGTTTACAACTGGTTGCAAGTGGAGAACTTAAAATGACGAATTTTAGAAGGTTTAATACATACATGCGGTTGATTTGAAAGAAGAGAGATGATTTAATTATGAACTATGTGTTCATGGGCAGAAGACATAACAACCAGTCTATTCTTCACCGGTTTAAATCCTACGTCTATCTATTTCATATTTATACACTTTTTGTTCATCGATTTGTCTTTCACGTATCAAATTCATATTATTTGAATTCTCAGTTTTATGAAATTTTATCGGTCATCCAGGAGCCAGGAGCGAGTGAGCGACATTTTGTTTGGCATGATCTTTATGAGAAGTCCATGGATTGCATTAGGTTCAATCACATAACTTTCACTTTTTCATATCTGTAGTATATTTAATGTGAAAGTGTTTATTGTTTTTTCATCTTAGTAATTGTGGTTAATGTTTGCAGATATGTGCTTTCAAATAACGAATTTGATGTTTGTGCTATATTGATTGTCACTCTTTTGAATAATATGTTATAGGTTTTAGGTATGCAGCCTGAATCACAGACGACTGAGATGTTCGCCCATATAATATTTGATCGCTAGCATGCGTTTACCTTTAGGGTGATTACTTATTAACCTATTTGGTATATGTTTAAATGTAATTTTGTTAATGATTTTGTAGAAAGTGAAACTTGTTGAAAAAAAGATGAAAATGTTGTTAAGAAAGAAGCAGTACCACGAGCACTCTTGGCTTCATGCACACTCTTTTTCCTAGGCTTTAACTACCTTTGTTACAAGTACTCATGGCTTTTTTTTAACCTGGCATGAAAGGATTTGCATGGAAATGAATGGTGCTACATATTTTGAGGCAATTAGCATCACTTTATAAATGATGATGGTTCAAAAGTTGTCAATGTTAAATGTGATTTTCCCTCATAATAACCGGTAATTACATTGTTTATTATTTCAGTTAATTTCATTTCTTAGCAATTATTAGTAATGAATCAGTAACGATTTCATTCAAATTTGTTTCAATATCAATATTATTATAGCTTTTTAAAGGTTGTTTCTTGATCATTTTGAGTTAATTATATACACTGCAACTTATTGCAACACAATAATGGCCAGTGTATATCTTCTAGAATATGTGATGATAAATCCCTTGTTATTTGCAGGTAAAAGAGGTTATAATATCTTGCTTTATATTGATGGAACAAGGCAGGGAGACTTTAGTGGTATGCATGAATTTTAATTTGAATGTTGTTATACATCATATATACTTCTTTTATGATGTGTATATGAAATAGATACAAGTATTATAGCTCTCATAGTTCCCCACTAAAATTTATTCTTTATTGAACTACATTATATCTCAATACACACACATGTATATATATATGTTGAGGTTGTGGCATTTTTTGTAAATTATTTTAGAATCTTGATTTACAATGTGAGGGACTGAAGGAAGATGAGTTTGGGGCAAGCTACAAGCAGTCTACAACTTTGATGTGGATGATGCAGTCCACAAGTTAGAAAAGATGAGCATTGTTGCTAGGGTGAGATAACATTAGTTTTTTAGCTCTTCCATGCAATAGTTTTCTTTCTATAAACGAGAACTATTATCTCTTAATCTCTTATTAGAGCTGACGCTATTAACCTAACTGTTAATAGGTCGATTTATTTTTTCATCTTTTAATGGCCGATGAGTTTAATAGGTAAGCTCAAATATATAGCTAAGATGGAAATAGGTCTAATGTGTCAAACAGGTCTAAAGTCAACCAAGTGTTTGTTTAGAGCATAAAACCTCCTGGTTTTATTTATTTAAAGAAATCAATATTCAATGATGTAATTTCTGTAATCATACTTGACATGCCTAATGTGTATGAAAAAACAAAAGTGATGGTTTTATTGATTTTTTGATTGTAGGATTCAATTGGAGGTATTACTATGCTGTTTTAATTATGCATATGAGACCATTGGCCCCACAACCGAAGAGCTTGTACTCGAGGCAACTCTCGAGCATGGTGG